>UZAF01016164.1:25299-37069 GCA_900617895.1 Haemonchus placei
GTAGTCGATAACCTTTACACAAATTCGAGAGGCCCTATTGGTTTCTGTTCTCGGTTACAATTTTGTTTTTTGGTAAGTGTGCACATACTTTTGAAACAAAGAAGAAGTTTTTCATTAAGCAAAAATTGTATTAGCAGTTACGATGTTTACTGAGAGAAAGTGTTCGTAGGTTATTGCACACAAGGAATTGAATGGTGAAGGTCACAGGTTACAGACATTAATGGTATCCCCAAAAAAAAACAAAATGTTGGGTGTGCACGTACTTTTGAAACGCACTGTATTAGGTTGAGTCATAAGTCTTCGGACGAAGTGACAGTGATGAATTTTAGAGATCATAACTCGGGAAAGAGGAGACGGAAATGGGCGCGCGTGGCACATTTAGATAGTGTATGAAAAGCTCTTCCGGATACATACTAACGAACACACCTGACTGTTTCCTTCCCTGCAACCATGCTCCATGATTTCATGCCGTCGCAACTCCACTTCCGCAACACCATCCTATTTCATTTTATATCTAACCAAAAATCCGCGGAGATCGATAGACGTATGAAGGAAGTTTACAATGAGGTTGCTCCTGCTAGATGCACAATTTACAAGTGGCACTAGAAGTTCACGTCGGACCACTATTAAATCGAAAATGATGACCGTCCTGGACGCTCAATGGAGTAGGATTTGGACGTGCTGCGGAGCCACGTGGAAGCCGATCTGCATCAAACTACTCGTGAACTGGCAGTCATCTTGGGGATTCAGTCCACAGTAATTCGTGAAGTCGATCAATCGGCAAGGTGGGAAAGCTCGGTCGATGGGTGCATCATGCTTCGAAGCAGTATGACATGGACTGCCGCGCCGACGTGGCACCTTCTCTCCTCCCGCTCAAGCGCAGGAATGAGTCAGGTGTATTCGATAGTATGTATTTGGAAAAGCTTTTTTTATTCTATCTAGCGATGTCTCGCTCGTCTAATTTCGTCACCCCTTTCCCGAGTTATGATCTCAAAATTCATCACTATCACTTCGTCCGAAGACTTGTGACTCAACCTAATATATTGCCTACTTTGTAGCGGACATATAATTCAAAAATTTTCTGTTTAATTGATTGAACTTGCGAGACTTTCAATTCCAAAAGCTTGGTCATTGACTTTGGTGATTCACACGCTGAAACACTTTTTTCATTTCATAGCAAGTTCAAGCAGGATTGATTAAGAGGCTTTCGTTTTGAAATGACGAGAGCGAGAAAAAGTTGCATGCCTTCCATGCGAGGAGACCAAATTCGTGCAAATGATCATGTGTAAAATTCGCAAACAAGGGCATTTGTAACCAATGTGGACTGAAGCACAAGCAGCAAGTTCAACGCGAGTGTTTGGGAATGGAAACTCAACCACTTGCCAGTAGAACGTCTCAGGTTCAGACATGCCACTGCAACTCAACTCCGTCAACGTCATACCTTTCCTCTGTCAATGAATCAATGCTACCTTATGAGCAAAAAGCGTACTTGAGCACTCTACGTCTCTCTACTTACGGGGAAATTAAAGACAAAGCTTTGACTTCTGTTGAAATCTTCGTTCGTTGAATCTAAAATGTTACGTTGTAAAATTTCAATGCTACACAGTCGACTTCGATAAGCCATATAATCTATAGTTTAAAACCCCCTAAGCTGTAACCTCCACAAAATTTTGAAGTGAACCCTACAGTTAATATGGGTCAGTGGAAGGCAGGGCATGCGCAAGTGTACGATTGTTCAATTCAGTTTATTTCGTGTTTGTTACGTGTACACAAAAACTTCGATCTGTGGTGCCAACCAGATGGTGCCAAATATGACTGGATAGCCTGTGCATGCCTTCGGCTTGATTGCATGCCTTGAACACTGAATGCCTTCAACAACTATGGGGGTGCCATCTTCCGGTGAGCGACTGCTCTGATTCATCTACCGCTCATAAGGTATAACATTTGAAATGTATAGTGAGAACAGAAAAATTAAGAGTGACCAAAAACAACGGCAAAAAAATATGAAAAATTCCAGAAAGCTTGATGGCATGCGACAAGTCTAATTGTTGGCAATTTTTGATCACTGACATGGGGGACGGTTCATTCGTGCGATTCGAGCTGCGCGCGGCAAGTTGCGCGGCGAAGTTCGTGGCCTTCCGAACTCCCCTGGCACCTATCACTGGGCAAAAACTTGAAGTAGGGTAGATTAGTATGGTCGGCTAATCCTACTAATCTACTTTATTGCGAATTTGGGCCCCAATAATAGGCGCTAAATTCGTCAGAATAGCTATGAATTTCGCCGCGCAATTTGCCGCGCGCAGCTCGAATCGCAGGAATGTACACACACTCCTGAGGGATCTGCCCTCACACTCGACTTCCATTCAGAGTCGTAGTGGCGTTATGGGTGCGTATGTGGCCTATACAATGACATGTGGTGGCCAGCCGATGTACAACTAGTGCTCTTAACCTCCAAGACGAGTCTGGCACCAGTTAGCCGACTCCTGAGGGCTGGAAGGCTGGGTTGGCCTGGGCGGATATCGATCCAGGATACGACCCTGACCGTGCGTGTTAGATACATAGTGTGCCACTTGCAACTACACCAACTCCGCCCTGATTGTGGAAGTTCTATAAAACAGTCATAACGATCGCTTGGCCAATTTATTTTAAAGATAAATAAGGAATTGGCAAGCATATGATAAACTCGCCTGATCGATCTAAAATTTATGAAGACCAACTCTGATAAGCTCCTGATCCGTGGCTTGATCGCGTAAGTCACAGATTAGGGCTTCAAACTACTTTCAGGTCCCTGAATACGACGAATTAGTCGAAACGATGATCAAATACTGATTCCATCATAACAAACCTGTACGGCAAAGCATTATGAAAGATTGTGTAACATGCCTAGGTTTCAAGAAGACCGAACTGAAAAAGTGATGATATTGTTGGCTATCCAAAGTTTTCTTATGAAGGCTTTTGTAGGCAGTGCCTTAGTGCCTCCAACCTTATCCTCCGCTGAGAGGCAGGATACTAGCAATAACAACCGTGGCTTTGAGTAATCTTTGATCATATATTCAATAGCTTTTTCTAGAAGAGGGTTCGGCTGAGAAGGCTTTGGAGTAGGCATTTGGGACAGAAATGAATGGAGAATCGGAAACTTGCTCTACAACCACTATTGTCTAAAAAAATAGCGAAGGACACGTTAGATAAGTGAACCTATCGAAAAGTGCAGACGTACCAAGCTGCGCTTTTCAGCTGTTCTCCACCGCCACTCTCATGGAAAAGAGATACATTAGGGACAGACCTGATACCAATCTTATTTTTTCGACAAACTTTTCGTACAACGATAATTCAACGTGATTTTTTCAAGAATTACAGAATTTGAGACAACGATTAGATGTCATGGTCTCTCGTTGAGGACCGATTGACCAGGAAATTTGGAAATTTTCATAGCTTGGGTAGGACATCTTATGTTTTGGCTCTTTACAAGACAGCGCTTCACGAAGCTCTGCCTCTTGAAGATCATCTGGTGGATGAATCAAATCAAATAAATCTTCAAGGCTTTTGGTGGTATATAGATTTCACTCCATCAATGTTTAGTTTGTTTTTTGGCAGCATCCTGGAACGAACAAAAACTTCTGACGGCGAGAATGCCTTCTTCATTATCTCGCAGCTAATCGCCAAGCGAGGACGACATATCTGTCGCCATTTATTGCACCATGAAACAACCCCGTGCTCGCCCTTGGCGCTCTATCAAGCTCACATTTGAAATGGCAGAACGGGAACAACATGCTTTTTCCAAATTCCATTCATTTTTTGGATAGCAGTCGTCGACATTGCGGTGATGTTGCAATTAAGCCACAGAAGGTCGTCCCATACTGGCTCAATGAGAATCCAAAGAGTTGCAATTAAGCCGACAGAAGGTAGCCATACTGGCTCAATGAGAATCCAAGGATAGAACAACTGGAACTGGAAACCCTCTGGAAAGACAATTGAATCCATGGAGAAGACTAGGTCAGGTTTTTGTACTCATGATTTTGCCCTTCACGAACAAATATTTTACCGTCTTCTAATTTTTCAGAGCAGGTATCCCTTCAATTTTAGGGAATAGTTTTGTTGCTGGGAAAATCGACCAAAAGCACAGTTAACGACAAAATGGTTTCTAAGATTTCCTGCCAGGATCAACCTGTAGCCTCGAGAATAGCATATGGGTCATTGTCGAACTGAAAAACGGTCTAGATAGGGCGTAATGAGGGCTCGAAGACCGGTTTGGCAAACGCGCACACGTGGCGGAAATTGACATGTATCGAAGTAATACCTTTTCGTGCTTCACAAATAATCACAAAAAAAGCTAAGAAGAAGCGGCGCAGAGCTCACTCCTGACGTAGACTCGATGGATAGGTGGACGAGAACAGGCTATTACACACTCCTTGCGCAATTCACGCAAGAAACAAACTTTAGTGAACTGCTACAGTAACGCTCACTAGATAGTACAATAAAATACAACAAAAGCAGGAAGGATGAGAACTCATTACAGTAATTAGGCCCAAACAAGAAGTGGGCGTGACTTTTTTCTGTGTCTCGATGTTACAGTTGACACTGCGGAGAAGCATTCGGTAACGGTACGTTCACTTGCTCTAATCTAGAGTCTTATGCTTGCTCCCCAGTCTGGAAGCAAGCTAGCCGAAGTGGTAGAGGATTCGTACTAACTTTATACAGAGGAACACTTTGGTGAGCAATTACATGTCGTCTGTTGTTTGAGTAATTTAGACTATTGCTTACTAACCGTGTCTGCATGTTATGTTCTTTGTTTGAATATATAAGAAATTCTGAAGATGTTGTTCAAATTTATAATCAATTCCAATGGTATTTCCACGTACGACGACCTATAAACCAATTTACGACGACCATACTGCTAGTTTTCTATTATATTATATTATTTTCTGGAATTATGGTAAACCGAAAAATCATTACGCATATAGCATTGAGATTCACGACGAGACACGAAAAAGTGGTTCTGTTAAGCTACTTGGACATTTTGGGAATGGTTCAGCCCGACTTTTTATCTATTAGGATTCGATAGTGACGATAGCATTTCGCTACATTTTCAAGTGCTGTCAAAGCACCTGGAAAGAGAAGTCAGGCTTTCAATGGCAGACTTTTGAGGTCTACGTTAGCCTCATTCTCGAATCTGATACCATGGTTTCCACATTCTACCAAAAGGAAAACCATCATAATTCCGGGACGGGTGTAGTAACTTCTCCCCGAAAACCGCGTCGCGGCAGCACCCAGTCGCGAGCTATGAAGGGAAAGGTGAATTCCCACTGGAAGGATACGGTGGTCCCCGCGGAACCACCGCAGCGGGATTTCAGGGAAAAGTACCGCAACCCCTCTAGGTTGAACAAAATATGTCGTGCCAACGGGTTTGACAATTCTTGAATGAAAGATGAAAAGGCGATCATCTAACGGCTTATGGAGTTCCGCTAGAGTTTTGACTACAATGAATGCTAAGAAGCTTTCTCAATCACAAAATCTTATGCAAAAAGAGCTTGTACTAGAATTGCAACCGCCGCAATTGAACTGCAAGTCAGGAGGCAATTTATAAGTAACACAGCGGTGAGATTGTACCAACGAGCATTGCCACATACATACGAGCCAGGGGCCGAATCCCAAACGATACATGGCTATGATTCCCGTCACATGGTACATGACGATAACTATCATCACATGGAGCGATATCCCTTTAGAAGGATTGGCATGCTCCGCATTGAATATTGTACACACCAAATACGGATTCAGGCGTCACAACGATCCGATATGAAAGCCGCCCTTGCGTTCTTGCGGGAGTGATCAACGTCGAAAGACGTTATCTTTTCATCTGAAATCCCCGGCTTCTTCATGCCTAGCGTCAGTCACTCCATTAGAACTCATAATATTCATGTTTACCATTAAACACGAAAAGCAGTGATGTTAAACGCTTTTTTTTAGAGATTGATTGGCAAGTTAATCAATTGAGTTACTTTGGATCATAAGGCTGAGAAGATATTCTTTACCTTTTTACGCTATGCTTTCGTTTTCTGCTTTCATGCAATTTAGAAATCCATAATTGAAAATATTTCGATCCAATTGAGGCATGTGCAGGTGCTACTGTACAATGTAGCAACAACAGCAAGAACTCCAATAACAACTTGATATTGTGTATTGCTATGCAGATGTATGACTTCTTCAATTGAGCTCTACCGCTGTTCTCTACGTACCAGTATCCGTATCTCTATCGCCTACCTTCAAGTTTAACCAAATCTGCGCTTTTGTGCATGAAGCTCTAGTACCTCACATTTTGGGGAAAGTATTCGAAGGGTTAGTGGTACCTCACCATAAATATGATTCGAGAAAAATATGATTGTCACATTCTGTTGGATGTGACGCCAATAAAGTTATGAGAAAATCTGATTTCTTCAGGATGAACCACCTACCTACAATTCTTTGTTTAATTAGTAAAGTGTAACATATTCGAATCAGCGGAACTTAGGAAGCAATATGAAAAACGTAGTAAAGCGACCAAGTCAAAATAAAGTAAAAAATGGCTCGTTTCAACTCCTCACCAGACGAACCACCATTTCTACCTCTCCCTGAGGCTCATCAGTGGTTTGGGATTAGTGGACAAAGAAATGATCGGAGAAAACCTCAAGAGACTTGCATGCCTGTTGGGCCATGTATGTAATGATTTTGAAACGAAGAAGGGAGTAGACGCATGCCGCCGTAGGAGAGCGGTGTATGTGCCTTATTTTACTGCACTGTTTTCAGTGATGATCATCAATTCTGGATCATGAAGATTTCTTATCGAACTTTGAATTTGTTGCTTCACCAGTACTTACTAAAGCATCTTGAAGCGAAATTGGCCTTAACCATGATGAATGGATTCGAAAAAATCTCAAGTTCTGAGAAGTGAATGGAGTAAGAAGAAAATATTATACCCCTCCGATTAGGCTTGAGAGAGTACTGCAGAATGTCTTTGTTGCCACGCATTTCTGAGAAGACGGGAGGTCGTCGTGGTGTTTGCTTGACGTTCTGAAGGATCCAATTAGTAATTGTCCTGGTCCAAAGGTCATCACAATGTCGCATAAGTGTCTAGCAAACCTGATCTTCTTCTTCAATCTTCATCTTAATTACTAGCTACAAGCAACCGCACCCCTGATCTTTGTTCGTAGATGGAGCTCATAGCTGGATCATGTTTTTACAAAACATCGCATATGGCGCTGGTAATGTATGATGAAATGTGTGGCTCCGATAAACTCGTCGTTATGATTGTGAAACTTCTATTAAAGGCACGGTTCACGATAAAAATGGTTTCTGAGATTCCCCTATAGTATAAATTTGAAGCTCTCCCTTATATCAGCCGTTATAAGGCCGAAATTCACCATGGATAGGGCAAAATAAAGGGCCAGAGATTGTATCGTGTGGATGCCACACCCATCGGACGAGTTTCAACGGCTTTGTAGAGGCTACACTATTCCAAGAGACTCCCATGTAGGGAGTTCAAATAACTTGACATAACCCATGGCGACAGTGAGAGACAGTTTCGGACAATTTCCACTTGATGTAGTCATCTCTTTGAGCAATAGAAGCAAGTTAAATCTCGTAGCCCTTACATGCCATTACTGTCACGGTGATCTCGCACAACCTCCACTCCCTCTGCCTTCGAAAAGCACTGAAGTAGGCGGTTTTTTCCGCTCTCTTCGCCCCGATGTACTCCTCTACATCAACGCTTACGCTTTTCGACTTAAAAAGGGTACCTCGAAATTCGTGAACTGTGCCTTTAACTGAATATGCGTCTATGGTTGATGCAATTTCACCGCGTCACTTCTTAATTTGACTTCTTCGATATCGGAAAGGATCGGAATCGCTGGTTGAGCAGGTAAACCTATGAAATTTGTGATCACACAGATGAACAAGCTAGAGTTCTGTTCATTCTACAGACATCAATCTAGCATAAGCAAAGTGATCCTGGTGAACGACAAGCCCCGCCCCACCTTTAATCCATGCGACGCTAGTTAACTTTATGTTGGAATTACTTCAGGTCTGTTCTTAATGAGGGGCATCATTCCATTGTGTTATAAATAATATCATTCGGAAACCGGCTAGCTTCCTGATCTGATTGTTGTGGGAATGCACTTTTAGCAGGTCCACGGGTGTCACGACGTTTGGCGCACAGCCAAAAGCAGAAGCGGGAGGAGTCAAATATAATGTCGTTTGTATCCAGTCCCCTTGATGTCTCTATATAAGGGATGATTGCAATCATGGAAGACGATACGGCGAGAAATTTCAATTCTGAACGTTGAGAAGCATCTCCTCCACCACTTCATCTGACTGCTCATTGTTGTGCCCGAGGAATCACTTCAGTGATGGTTCGTTTATGTTTAATATAGTTCGAGTAGATCGTGAAGTCGTCTTTTATCTGCAGCATATCTTGTTTTACTCGAAGGGAGGTTTATGTGGAAATCTTTTTTCTTAGCGAAAAAGCTTCTGTCTTCAGTTAGTACTTGCAAATCTGTTAAATTTTTTGAATTATTTGAATTGTGAGATGAATTGTCGTGACTCTTATTAGTTTCGACGCACTCTGGGTTCTATTTTATGGTTAACGAAGTCCTACCGAGTGCGGTCAAAATGAGATCGTCTATCATTCCGAGGGCAGCTTCCTTTGAAAGGTGTCTAGATTATTCCTCTGAGTATTTCAACCACTCGTAGTTGGAGGTTTGCGTAGGTTTCAGGGCGCACTCTAACACCCTCTGGTTCTCTTTATATCAAGGACCACCCACCCCTTTTAACGTCCGAATAAATAACTCAAAATCCAATATCACAAATGATGTTGTCGGGGGGGGGGGGGGCAAATAGGTGGTGCCTGTGAGTATTACTCTCAGCTTTGAACATTAGAAACAACACTCATGCCACTGTTTAATTTTTTCTTTTTCTCAACATATGATAGGCATGTCCAAGCTCTACTTATGTCATCTGTATGCTTTACCTAATGAGCTAGTTTTTTAGATCCGCAAGGTGATTCTCGTCTGCCTGTTCGCCATTCCTGCGAAGGCATGTTTCCCTCAAGGTGAAATTTGCTGTTATCCTGGAATACCTTACCTGAATGAAGAACCCAAGCCTAAAACAACACCGAAACCCCCAGAATGTGAGCCTCCCGCCTGTCCGCAGTGAGTTCTTGCGCATTGGTGTTCTTTCTGGGCAAAGATGGCTGAAGCCCACGTTCAGGCAAGCTCGAGTAGAAGCAAGAGTAGTGCAAGTGGTACCAGTAGCCTCGTCAGCATTATCACTTCCTCCTGCACCTCCAGCTCCAGCAGCGGTATTAGCACCAGTTCCTGCAGCCGCTCCTGTTGGTGGACCACTGGTTGCAGGTGGGCCATCATTACTTGGTGGAAGTGGTGCTCCAGTGCTAGGAGGAGGACCATCTTTTGGCGTTGCTAGTCCAACTCTTGGAGGAGGGTTGGGCGGCGGATATGCTACAGGAAGCGGTAGTCCCATCCTTGGAGGAGGACCGTCACTTGTTGGCGAATACGTAAAAGCTGGAGGAGTAGGAGGAAGCGCTGGTGCTGTAAGCGCTCCTGTTCTTGGTGGTGGATCGATCGGAGGCGGAGGATCCTATGCTTCTCCAGCAGTAACACTCGGCTGAGACTGTTCTGTGAGTTTTACTTGTGTACACTTTAGGAAATATAGCATTACACACAAGTAGACGGAGCAAGTCACCTTATAGAAAGTGCTTTACCATTTCCCAAAAAGCGTTTGGTTACCTAATGAGTCTTTATCTGATATCACGGAGAGCTTGAAGGGATTTTAGCTTGTTTTGTTTAAGTATTTCAATATACTATAAAGATATCTCGGCAAATGTTAAGATGCTTCAAAATAGGAATGGAGGGCAGGTGGTAGTGATTTCATCTTTCTGAATGATACCAGAAAGTATAAGAGTTTTTCGTACAAGCTTAAGCATCGGATGCACTTGATAAGCTGATTTGCTCCGCCCACTGCTAGAAATGTTTCAAAATGAATTGAGTTCCGTTTGCAGGCGAGAAAAGTGGAACTGTATCCGTTAATGCGACGCCATCATCATCACTCCTAAGACAATCACCATAGCCTTCCCGAACAAGAAGCAATAATTTCCTGACTGTCCTCACTACTCTTTGCTCATTCAATGAGTTGCTCTGACCTCACATGGTTGTATATATTGCACTACCAATGGCCTGGCAATATTGTAATTCATGTCCTAACTATTTTACTTGCTCAGTAATATATCTTTTTTGATGAATCCTAATGTTTGTGAAACGTGACCATACAACTTATCGATAGGATAATAGCCTATAAAATTTAGGGGTAAGATTAAAGTAACAAGAGGAACTCTTTAGTCTCCTCAACAAAAAAGACTAAAACTACTAGATGAACTATCTAGTCTCTGATGGTTTGCACGGAAGCCGTCACAGCTGGCCAACAAATGCATAAACGTGACGATCACTGGTTACTTACAAGGTCAAAGGTGGCCTTCAGACCCACTACTTAGCCATTAATGGAGTGCTGCCGTTATTGAAGAGTTCAAATTTAAGACAAATTCGATAAGCTCAAATGGAACAATGAGATATGCCACATCACTGAACAGCAAAAACTTGCTTACGCTCGTGCTACGATCCATTTCTACCTTATCCCACAACACGCGGTGATATGAAGAATTCAAGCATCAAATCCCTCCCCTTTCATGTTTTTCAACTGAACACACACATTATAGCGCTCCCACGATTTTCTTTCTTTCTTTTTTTCCAATGAAGCATGGAAAATCGGCCGAAGATTTATATTTGCTTAGCTAATGGCATTCTGATGCGGTGATGTAATCAAGAAAATTGGCATAATTTCAAAAAAAACTTGAATTATTCGATTCCGTTTTTTTNTTTTTTTGGTTTTACAACAAAAACGTTGAAGCCGGAACACATAGAAAACGAACTAACTGAAAATGCCAGGAGATGCAGTTCAGATCACTTTCGAGTAGTCAAAGAAGCTCGGGGGTATTGATGATTATCCGAGTATGAGAGCTTTTGTTAAATTAAGGTCACTGCGCACCTCGGCAGGAGGGATCTTATAAAGGTTCGGAAACTCCATGATCATTATGTAACCCGCATATCGATAACCAACAAGTCAAAGGTACTGAAAAGGATAACATCATCCAAGGCAGCGACGCTCTTTTAGAAAACTAGGTTTCTCGACAGAAGGTATTCCACTCTAACTGGCTCTCTGTTTTGATTTGGTGAAAAATAAAAACAAACAGTAAAGCTGAATTTGATATGTAGCTTTGTATAAAATGTCCTTCTACTTTGCTTCGCTCCGCATTTCACCTGTGTGAAAAAATAAAATTGTTAACAACAAGTATTCAGATTTTTTCCAGTCCAAATCATAATTTTCCCTAAGTGGCTTCACCCTCTGAATGTCGTTGTTGTTCCCAGCTATTTATCTTTCACTCGCTCAATGACGATATGCAGACAGCAAGCAGACCATGGGGTATTCTCACCTATTTAGATCGACTCGCACCCAGGTGTCCCTTAGTAGTATGCAGGTTCGCATACCCGAGTTCCCTGAAGTACTATGTACATACAGGGTGCGCTATAAATATGGTAACACTTTTCGGACGTCCGCAATTTCCGTGTTTGGAGGGTTTCTCCAAATCTGCACCTCCCCTTATAATTATGATATACCTTAGCCCACGTATCTACTTTAGTACACTCATTCCTCAGATTCCGAGAAACGA
>UZAF01016164.1:46576-59856 GCA_900617895.1 Haemonchus placei
ACTATGCTTGGGGCATGAATGAATTGGCACTCCTGGCTCAAGGTCTCTTCTTCTCGAATGATTTCTCCATAGTTCGGGCATTGGCCTTGAAAGTGTATCTGCGAAAGCGTTTTATTGTCACATTCATTTCTTCTTCCATGCTATTGCTTTCTAATTTTTTTCTGTATCCTTTTTCTTTTTTTCTGTTTTCTGTTTCTGTTCTTTCTTTTTTTTCTGTTTGAATGTTTCTTTTTCTCAATCTGTATTAGTGGTTCCTGTTCATTGGCGCACGCATGTGCAATCAATAAATAAATAAATAAAAACGAAGTACTTCACAAGAGACTATAAACTTTATTCATAGTCACGTCACCAATGTTGGAAAACGAAAACCGAAAGGGAAGGTCGTCGTGATAACATCCGACAACAAATTACACCGAACGCGAAGTTAAACGACATCAGTATCGTTTCCAACACAGATGCAGGATACGCATTTTTTGTACCAAGTTGTAAGCTTTATGGATAGCTTCTTCTTCTTCTGTGACTAGACATGACCCTTTTACCGAAATTTCGCGTAACATCTTCCACACTCTACACAAACTCAATTTGAGTATTTTTGTCTTTCTTCTAGTGTAACCTCTCAAGGACTATGCAGTTGTATACTGTTTAAGGAAAATGTATCATGAGAGGTTGAAGTAGCATCAAATTGTTTTACAGCCATGAATCACAGAAATTTTGAGTTATTGGGAGACGAGCCTATGCGTAAAGGGCTGCTATACAACGTTCAGACCGTATATCCTCCTTATTGTACATAGCCTTCGCACTTTCGCATGGACAAGCACAAAGCACAAAAGAAAAAAACTCATGGGATGACTCAATGTACTACCTACCACTATGGAATCTGCTTTCATAGTCCGCCGGCCGAGGTAGTGCCAAGAGAGGTAAGGAGGTAGATAGGAACTTTCGACGCGGTCGCGTCGCGCTCAAGCCCCTTCGAAGGCAAAGGCAATGTGTTTTGATCTTGTTTTTCTTTGTTTTCACCCCTTCGAAGGTGTTTAGGCGCGACGCGACCGCGTCGAATGGTCCAGTCTGCCTCTCTCCCCTCTTAGCACCACCTCGACCGGCACGCCGGCACGCCGACCTGCCGGCGGACTATGAAATCAGCCAATCACATACTCTTGTGCACTCATAAGCTGAGAATTAAGTTAAAACCAAAATTCAGACTGAACTCATTAGTTGTGATAGAGATGTAATGAAATTCTGACATACACTCCTGTTTTGATATTCATTGGACATTATTTACAACATAAACAGGATAGAGAGTAGTCGAGGGAGACCAATTAGGCATCATTTACTCAGATCTTCTCCTCCATCGATCAGCACGACTGTGGTCGGTGTGTGAGAGTCGGGTAACTAAAACAAGCAGATAGTAATCAAATATCCAAATCCATTCTTCAGCTACAAAGGGCAAGTGCGAAATTTTGTAAAGCACGGCGGCGGAATGGGAACCCTTATCATGGGCCCATGATAAGTGTTCCCATCACCAATCTTAGCTGCAGTCATGAGCGAATTATGCCTATAGAAGTAATCTGATATGTACCTCTACGACAAAAGTGTGCCACTTGAGAAATGGTCTATGCTTATCTGATGAACCATACCTTGACGCCTTCATTAGCCACCGCAACAGATTCACGATCTGCGATCTGCTTTATCTAAAACGAATGGCATTGTTGTACGTTCTCTATATGATATCTTCCAAATCTTACCTCTTCCTCGTCCCTATTCAACATAGTTGCCGCTGGAACGTATGTTGACGCTTTAGGTAAAGCCTGAGCAGCTTCTTCGGTTTCGATTGGCTGTTCCTGTTGAAAGCCGCTACTTGAAGCGGCCTGATACGGTGCAGGCCCTTTATACGGCTGAGATGATGGCTCAGGTTGGTATGAGGGAAGACCAGGAGGAGCTGCTCGGTATCTGGGTAAGGCTTGGTACGAAGGTGCAGGAGGAGCTTTATATGTTTGGAAAGGAGGAGGCGGAGGAGGGGGAGGAGGAGGAGGTGGTGGTGGAGGAGGAGGAGGAGGAGGAGGGGGTACAGCGTAGGGTGAAGGAGCTGGATAGGAAGGAGGAGCTGCATAAGACGAAGGACCAGCAGCAAACGCGCCGACGGAAGGTACGACGGGGTAGCCACCCATCATGCTTGACCTGAAAGATTGGCTGCAAGTACTTTTTCCTTGGAGACTTCCTGTTATTTGTGAACTGATTTTTTTAAATCGATATTTTCGAGTCACAGTACACACAAGGTAGCATCAATGCTTATCAGAAAATGGGACCCTACAGACCCACAATAGCACTCATCTGTGAAAAAAAGAGCTGTCAAGACTACAAGAGCTCTTTTAAAACTTGATAACCTTGCACATCTTGGCACTGCTGGTATACACGACATCATTGTACAACACACGCTGCTACTGACACCGAAACACGCTGAGGTGAGCTTTGCATGTAGGAGGAAAACGAGCAGTTTGACGACTATCTGAAACAGTTGGTGAAAGGAAAAGAGTTTTCTGATCTACAAAAGAAGACCACTTCTCAATGTGTGGATTCCGAACCTCAACATTATCACCCTGAAATTACTGGACACAGGTTTTTTGTCATTTTCACAAAATTAAAAATGTAATGCCCATTCCGCACCTGGAAGGACATTCCCTCAATTGCCTGGATCCCACTACCTACTTCTTCTCTAATTCCCTCTTCTGTTCCGTACTCTTTGAAGTGACGTGCTTCATGGCCATCGGATTGGAATGGGACACCCGGTTCGGCAACTTTTTTGCATCTAGTCTGGGCCCCATTTTGCGATGAGCACTTCGCGAGTGTGATCCCCTATAATTGCCTGACCAAATTACAATAACTTGTGCTTAGCTTTAGTGGGCCGTGAAAGAATTTTCATATGATATTAATGTCATTTTACATTAATCACATCATCCATATCAAATATTTCGTTCACATGAGCTGAGAAGGTCTACCAAACCGGGGGTAACGGAACTTCTCCCCTATCGCGGCATTCTTCCTTGCGACATGCGGCAAATGTCACTGCAATTACCGTACCTCCCGCCAATCGATGGGACGCGATATTTTTCCTTGACTGGCTTGCTTTTTCATTGGATTTTATCGTTTTTTCTTCTGTTTCTTTTTAGTTTTCATGTTTAATAGACTTGATTGATTAAAGTGACTCCTCCTATATAAACGACGATCAAGACCGCATTGGAATTGAAAAGAGCGGCCAGCCAATTCAAATAATTAAAGGACTCCCTACCTTACAAATTGCGCGCTCCAACCTTCCATCGCAATCCTGTGATAGGCGGCGGGTGCGGCGTGTGCGACGTCGTGTTAGGGGAGAAGTTCCCGGACCCCCAAACCGGTACACTCCCCTTTTACCTAGTTGCCTCAAGTCAGAAATAAGTTTGGTTATGCGACAACCTTAGGCGCTCCTGTGAAGACCCATGCAGCTTCAAGCCCTCTCTGACCATAGCTCATCCTGATACGTGCATAAATCATGGATTGTTTGCTGTTCCATCAACACATATGATTGAGATACTCTGACAGAAATTCTTTAAAAAAATTCTTCTGCTTGTAGGGTATTATAGGACAATAGCCATCGAAGCTTCATCTCATTCTGGATCTAACAAGGCTTGGATAATCAGCAACAAAGGTCGAGAGTAGACTCTGGGACAGGGAAATTTATTTGACTATTCGAGGAGAAGACATGACAACAATCCGAAATGCTTGCAAAAGCATCACCAGAAGTGATGCATATCGAGTAGGTGGAAAGCAAAGTGACGAGGCCACTTTCCGTGACATCACACTTAACAATTCCAGTGGTTTTTCAATTGTTGTATTGGCATGTGTTAGATTTAAATGATGCATATCCAGGTATCGCAAAAAATTATCAAGCTGAGCTGATTATCCAGCCATCATATACAGCAGCCTTTCATCTCAACCAAAATCTCTTATTGAACGGGAGTTTAAGCGGCAACTTCGCACAAACCTCTAATGTAGAAGAAGATTCCATGGGGGGATTAAATGGGAAAGCTGGGAAAGCCAAGTGGGCTAGATAAATGGCAGCTGCATATGGGTTTGTCGAAAGTGACTGCCTACAAACTTAATCTTCACTATAACATTTTCAAGGAGAACTGCTGCGGAGAGGAAGTCCGAGAATAATATTTCGAATTCGATTGTAAGCAACTCAGAGTCTCGACAGTTAATCAGAAAAGGTTTGGGATGAATAGCGGAAATAGAAGTGGTAATGACTACAGTAATCATAGCTATATCATTTACACCATCATATGAGTCACTCGAAATTTCCATTTCCTTATACGGGGTATAAAAAACATTCAAAAAATACATGCTGATATGAACAAATGCTCTAGGTTTCAGGAGTACAGGTTCTAGTTGAGCAACAACCACTGACAATACACCGTGTCTGTGTCGTGTCGGATTGGGCATATATTCCTAATTGAGCCAAAAAACACCACTGCCTCACCTCTCAACTCTTACATCCCTACGTAGTTGAGAAGGAGCTTGATATTTAGAAGTGACGAGTTCTGTAGTATCCCCATGGCAAGTAGAACAGAATAGAGATATTATATTTTCTCCAGGCTCAAAGACTTAAATTATCTTGCTCAAGAACATTCTTCTTACATCACCTAACGATGCCGTGTGAGAGCGCTCCAGAAGTGAGGTTTCGTAGGGTTGCTCGAGTAGTCAAAGCACTGCTAAGCGCTGTCTGAGATCAGAATGTAGCAAACAAAAGGTTTCAAGGCGAGCCTTTACCAATCTTCCTCCCAAATGCCTTTTTTTCTCTCAGACCAGAGACATCAAGCAATTTAAAGCGGTTAGGACTAGTAACAGAATGGCACCTCAGAGTATCATAAAAGACTAGCTCGTCTACCCACGCCGGCTCCCTCGCCTATGAAATCTAGTTTACTATACGGCATTTCTGATCCATACTCGCTCAGAACTCAGTGTAGCATATCGACTTTGAAAGAACGTACACGACAATAACGAGAAGGGCAGGGAAATGCTATTGAGGAGTCCTATTAAGCCATCCGATAATATTGAAGAATGATAGGATTCTGAGTAAGGGAAAAGCGAATCGTTTCATATGTAAGTCACCATGAAAAAAAAAAGCACAGCGCTTCCTTGACACTTACCATGACGTAGTGGAGATCGTGCAAGGGGGCCTGTACAACGACTTTGCGCCGCCTTTTATACCTGGAGAAGATCGCGGATCCCGAAGTACAGCCAATCAACTGCCATGGATGCTCAGCAATGCTTTAGCTACCAAAAAAGTCGCCGCGCACTGGTTCTAGGCATCCATTCGCACACGATATCATTTGCTACCAGTATTGACTTGACTAGTAGATACATAGCTAAGCCAATGTTACTCTACGATATACTTACGATTGCCGTTTTTCAGACCATATCTAAGTGGCATACGATGTGCGCAAAAGACGACAAGGTCAACCATTCCTACACTAGAATACTTCTGGACCTAAGTAGTATGAAAGGTCTCTTCCGGTATGATCCGATTTATAAAATTGAACAGGAAAAACTCATTATGTAGAACCGATCGGGACCTGATCGTATGCAAAAGTCGCTCGACGCCGTTTCTTGTGAAGCTCTCTAGCAAATCTAATCTTTCAGAATTCATCATGACATAGCATAATAATATCACCATACAGATCGGGAAATATCGTTCAAAAAAACGAATTTCCAGTGCAAACATTGCAAAACGTCCGTTCCCTTTAATGTTTTCACTTTTTCAAAAAAGTGATCATGCTTATTTGTCGGGATTCGGTGTCCCCGATTGGAGGTACGCTCCAGCAAACTCGGAATTTTTGAAATCGATCGTGAAGCCAACACTAGAGAATATGCAGTGGGTGTGCATGATCGAGCCATGATGTACAGCTTCATCGAACACACGATTTGACGCCAGCGAATATCATTGTAAGGCTTTCAAAAACAACTAAAGTCTTTTAAGTAGCGATATTAATCGTTATTCGGCAGAAATTTCATGGTACCGACGTAAGAAACCTGGCGACTTTCTCTATAACACTTGGGAATTGGAGTTGAGGTGTTGGATAACACAGTGAAGGGCTGCCTGAGAGCTGCTTGACCACCCAAGAATGAAAGAGACAAAGGGGCAAGGAGGCATCCAAGAAGCTAGGAAACCTTAAATTGAAAACTCCAATGGCTGGTCCATGAGCAAGGAAGCAGGCATCTCTTCTGAAATGCTCAAGACTGAGCAGAAAGTGGTACCATAGCGAAGGCGAAATTTTATACAGTAGTCCGGTAGTTTGATGACTCATTGGGTACAGATCAAAAGTACTCTTCAAAGTACCACCTCTACAAAATCGAACATACGGAAATAGGGTGTTGAGTTGGGATGCCTTTACACGACTTATTTAGATCCCTTCTATAGAACATGGAACTTGTGCATAAGGAGTAAAATATAGTCGCCAGTCGGATCACCAACTGACGCCTTGCTCTTTTCCCTCCGGTCCCTTCCATATTTTGACGCTCTGGCAGAGAAGTGCACGAGGTATAAAATCCCGACCGCGCGCGCACACACACACGCACACACACACATACACACACAAACACACAACACACGCATACATACACGACACACTTTATGAGCTCCTCACATGTCATGAGCGTTTTTCTGCTCAACACATATGCGTTCAAAGAGGCCGTAAGGAGGCGTCGGCAGATAAGCCACAAAAGGGTAAATGTTAAGAAGAAAAGTACTGAACATAGCGTAGGTTGGGCTTTACTCAGTTGTACTAACCACACTTTTTGACTTTTGTGGTAATGGCCGTGTAAGCACTGCCGCTTGCCGTTGGGTTCCTGTTTAGATAGCCCTCCAATTTGCAAACGACGTATATGGAAATCTAGCTCTCCTAGAAAGCAGCTTTTGAGTAGTTTCAAGTATCATCGATGCAAAAGTTTCTTCACAAATTTAAATTTTCTTGTTTGGGTACTGTTGCTTCAATAGCTGCTATCAACAATGACCATGCCATCCACTCGTGATTGTTTTGGATCAGAACATACGAGCACCTCTGAACTTCCAGACTGTGGCGCATTGCGAGTGGGTCCCGTATGACAATGTTCCCATTAGTAATTCAATAAGTCACAATATCGTATTCGCCCTTAACAAGGTTCTTCGGTTAATTGCTAATGCTAACAGCCTCTATTTGTAGAAATTATTTGCCCCCAATTCAACTCTAGTGAGCCCTTCGCTCTTCTATGAGTTGTGTTTTAAAGAAAGAACTACAATATTTCTCCTGCCGCTTCTGGCATTAATTTGAACGACTATTTAATGATTGTCATAGTAAAGTGCTCCAATGAAGCGGATATCTATATTAAATATATATCCAGCTGTGCGTTTTTGTGTGTTTCTTGCTGTGATTTTGTTTCTGACAAATAAATAAATAAATGAATAAATATTGAGGGCATGGGATATCTGGCATGCTGGAGACACTACTTGATCCTTCTTTTTCTATCTATTCCTTTGTCATCTTGTTTTTCTCGCTTTTTAGTCCGTTCATTATGTTATGTTATACGATGTGCGTAAAGACGACAACGACAAGGTATTCCCACAATATTATAGTATGTGAATGCTTCGAAGGCTGTCTCCACATTGTAGTTATAATACTAATTGGAAGTTACATCAGTTTCGGGCTGTTCAACCTGACTAGTTGTGTAAGGAACTGTATCAACTAGGTAGCATATTTTACATGTATCTATTTCCAAAGCCTTTTTTTTCGAAACTTTTCGCAACCAATGGATTTTTCTGTGATTGTTCAGTTCGCATTCTCTGCGACCCGCTCAGCTGCACAAACATTTCATGAATAAAACCCCTTGTCTGGCATTTGATCATCCCATTCTTCTCAAAATGGCTAAACAATTCGCGCTGCTTCTGCTCGTACTTGTTACTGTGGACGCCTTCAACGTAAGCTTTTTTGGCTCCTAAACAGCCAAAAAGCCGAGCTTCATTCTAAATATCGACAAAAGAATGAAGCTTGGCTTTCTGGATGCGTAAGAAGGCTTGGCCAGCCTAGTAAGTTTGGCTTTCTGGAAGCGTATGAAAAACCATTTGAAATCTAATTTTTGAAGGGCAGTATTCGAGGGTTTCAACCGAGAACTCATAATTCAGTAATGATCGGGACATTGAAACTAGTTTCCGATGTCATTTTCCGATCACTACTGAATTGTAAATCCTCAACCTATTCAGAATGTAAGATCCACAGAAACCAAATCTATCCTTGTGCTTTGTGAAGAGCTGCTGTAGACCTGCTCCCATTTTTCCATGCGAGTAACATTCCGCTGATATCTGTACAGCTGTAGTTAATGGTGATCCTTCAAAATTACTGAAGATTCTTAGAATAATTCCGGGCACTTATGGTTTACACGATAGTCGATAAATTAGAAAAAAATTCCACTCTACGGTTATTCATTAGGTCCCCTAATGGAATGTCATCTATGAGAGGTTCGGTATATTCGTTAAATTCCTATAAAGTTTTAACCAACTTGCAATTTTGCCCAAAGCACATTACTCATGCAGCTCATGAGTGAAACTTACAATATTAGTGACAATTTTTCTGCTTCATCAAAATTTAGTGGCCTTTCGGCTGGTTCGGAGGAAACAAGGATAAAGTGAAAGTGGATGATGGAAGTGATGAGAGCGGAAACCAGAGCCAGGAAGACGTCCCAGAAGTTGCTTCTGTTGAACATGGTGCACTTCCACCACGCCCTCCTTCAATTCGTCAGATGAACTCGCCATAGTGTTGTCAACTCTTCTTCACTACAGGAAACGCTCTATAGCTGAAGTTTTGTGTTTATTAGACCTAAGATCCCCTTTGCTTTTCTCTGATAATAAAGAGTTCTCTTCGCTGATGTTCAGTCAAAAGTGCTCCACGTGATATGTTTTATGTCCAATAGATCCTCCTAGTGTACGCTGAAATTTGCAAAGCATCAGGCGAGGATTGTTCAGTTTCATTTTCTTAGCCATCCTTCATTCTGTAAACCAAACAAACGAAAGCAACTAAACTGAAGCAAGCTAAATCATAGGAAAGTCCCACAGGTGTAGCCTGGTGGGCTACTGCCCTGTTTCTCATAGTATTGGAATTGAAATACACATCATTCCTCCGAAACTGTTCGCGCTGTTTCATTTGAACACTGTCAGTAATTCTAGTTAACAGCTAGACAATAATCACGAAAATATGTTCTTTTAGGTGATCCTAATGAGCTTGCGTGAAACTGCAAAGGTGAGCCACTCCTAGAAGCTCCTATTCAATTTATGGGAAAGATTGTTTCTTACAAGTACGTGTTCCACTTCCGTTTGTTTCTCCAATTTGCTTTAGCTTATCTTCTAAATTTCCTTTCCCGCGGAGCAGCTGTAGAGTGCCAGGATGTGATTGGTGGTCAGACGCTAGGAATTCAAATTTCCTTAGCCCAAGAGCTGCACGAAGTCAACCGCAGATTGCAGAGGGGATTTCACCGTAAGAGTTCAGAGTCTCCGATAATTAAGAAGTGAACTAATCGCTATAGATAACATGGACCAAGCTGAAAGGGCGGAACAAAGCGGCATTACTCAGATGGGAGCATTTCACTGGTAAAGCGGTCGACGGTGCTCCAGGACGTTCAAAGGAAAGGCACACCGAACAGCTGTGAGGCTCATGGCGCTCTGACGCTAGCCAGAAATGAGGAAATCGGGGCAGGAAGAGCAAGAAGAGGACAACGTGGGTCAGTTATTAAAAACCAACGTTTACCTTGAAGACACAGTTTGCGACAACTTCACCTGTTCTTTTGGAGTTGCAGGGAAAAGGCTTGATGCAAAATAGTTCATCTGTTGCGAAGAAAACAAGATTAAACGTAGAGTCCCAACTTATAAGGCCTATTTTGAAGCAATCATTCAAGAGTTAGACGAAGTTTTGATGACGAAATGGGAGTTTGGACAAAATTGCTGTCGCTGTAGGACAACTTATGTTATCTAGTAGCAGCATCTAGTTGCTGCATTAACAATAAGTGTGCTCCATCTCGATTGTGACTCCAAAAGATCAGTATAAACGCCTTCTCTTATATGGAATGAACGGCAATGGAAGCCGGCACCCGTTTTCGAGTGAACTATTGCCGCAAACAATTTACACTGTTTTTTGATCCGATAATACCATGACCATTTTGGGAAAGTCATAATTTCATACCAACAAGAAATCTCCGAAATCACTTCCGTCGCAAACCGTACTTTGATGGTTTTTTCAGGCTTTCTGCCGAGAGTATCCCATCAAAATGACAAAACAACAAAGGCGTCCACAGTTCTTGCGCCTTTGAAGTGGCATATTTGGGTATACGAGAATAAGCGGAGTACCCGGGCCCATACAGCCTGCACAAGGGTCACTGCATCTCTCAGCCCAACCCAACGAAACAGAACAGCATGACGCATTTCATTTTATAAAAAAGTTGTATACAACACATAATTACATGGATAAGCAACTAAAGACCGGTTAATAATGGAATCAATAATAGAACTATTACATATGAAAATAGACCATAAAATGGTTGCAACACGACTAGCGAGTTCTCAGGCATTCAATAATTATTAATTAAGAAAATACTGTAGGAGGTATGGATGGAATCAAAAAACAGATACAAGCATGTAAAAAGCTCAAATGCGAGTCCTGAAAAGCACTGGCACTCTGTGGGTGAAAGACTGAGAGACTGGCGCAGTTTCTCAGGCGGTAGATTCACACTTACGATTGGGCGAGAACATTTGGTATGGCTGGTAATAGTCAGCTTTAATCCCTGCTAAATGCATAATGGATAGCTTGAACCCATTAATGGGAATAGCTAATAGTACCATTGAGTCTCCCACGGAAACTTCTTCTGATTTGGCGGAGAATAGCTGTGAGACCAAACGAGATGACGGAAAATACATATAAAAGATGCTATGCGATTAACAGGTCTTCCCTCCCTAGTTCCGCGTAGTCACTACCAAATATTTCAAAGGCACAGTTCACGATAATTTTGAGGTACCCTTTTTAGGTTGAAAAGCGGAAGTGTTGATGTACAGGAGTACATTGGTGGCGAAGGAAGCGAGAGAACCCGCCTACATACTTCAAGCTTCTTAAAAGTAGTGGAAGTGGAGGTTGTACGAGATCACAGCGGCAGGAATGCTATGTACGTAAGGGGTTTTTGGACGAGACTTAACTTGATTCCATCGTGCAAAGAGCTGGCTACATCAAACCATAACTGTCCAGAATTGCCTTTCAATGTCTCTATGGGTCATGACAAGGTGTTTGAACTTCCTACATTCGTTCCCTTATTAATGGTGCAGCCTCTACAAAGCCGTTGAGACTCGTCCACTAGGGGGTGTGGCATTCACGCAATACAATCCCTGGTTCCTTATTGTGGCCTAACCCCGACGTTTTTCGCCCTTACAACTACAGGTATGGTATAAGAGGGAGCCTCGAATTCAGACAATAGGGAGGTATCAGAAACCACTTTCATCGGAAACTGTGCCTTTCAAACCAATGTATTCTTGCCATTAGGACTATGGAAATAAGGTGTAAGTCGCTTGTAGTGGCACATGTACCCCAAAGACAATTTGGTTGTGAAGGATCACGCCAAACAATATCCTCGAATGGAAATACACTTCAAAGTGAAAAACGTGACGTAGAGACCAGGAGATGAAACAGCAAGATGAAAATGAAAACAACAGAAAGATGGAAATGAGGAGCCTCATTTTTTTAATAATTTCGAGTTGCTATCGAATAGTTAGGATCACCGAGCCTTCGGGCAAAAATCGGCAAGTCACTTCGCCGATCTATACTGTCATTTGAGTTAGAACTACATCCAGAGAGAACTGAGCTGGTGGAGTGATGTTCCATTCGATTTGATAACTGCCAACTGTATAATAAACTGATTAATCCATGTACAAACAGTGCCTTACGATAGAAACTCTCTCTATGACCCTAACATAACTTACCCTCGGCACACGTCACGAAGGATGTACAGCAAGAGCACGATGCTCAGCACGATGGTCATCGCGAAAGCAGCACACATTGCCAGGACTGCGGTTTGATTTAAACAAGTCAAATGAGTAGACGACGTTGTTGGCGGTAATCGAGCAGCTGCAAAAGGAGTATTGGAAGAAGCCACGGAGTGGATGCAAGGGATTGTATTCATTTGCAAGTGGTGGTGTTGTTAGCACTATTTCAGTAGCGCTTCTTCAATATTCGCTAGGCAAGACGTCAGGAGCTAGAGCAAGCAAGATTCTAATCTTCTTTGAAAAAAAAAACAAAATTCCACCAAGTTTTCACTCAAGTCAAAACGCCTCCACAACTCCGCATCTTCGGGAGTGGCGTTAACTTCTGTTCTCGAGCCGAGATGAAGCGTGGTGAAATGAATTTTTATTTTTTGTGGCGTATGCGATACCCCAGACAAAAATGATCAAGTGCTACATATCACTTCAGAAACATCCCCTGAAAAACTTCGCTTTGTTGAGGGAAGATACTAAAAAATAACTCAAGGTCCTGACGATACAATGTTGGTTGACAAAGTGAGAAAAACGATATGAATACACCAAAACTAAGCATATTCGTTCAGTCGCGTCTCTCAGAGGCCTCGCTCTTACAAGGGGAGGAACTTGGTCGCAGCGCAGCGCAGCCACTCAGGGCGTGACGCATACCGTCGTAGGTGTTTTATCAGAACTGCGAATCTGCCAGAACTTCTGAGAAAGAAGTTACGGATAACCTAACCGAGCAACTACTTACATATGAGTGCAACGGTGGCGCAGTTGGTATGATGAAGGGTTCAAAGGCTTGACATAAGTGTCTGAGTTCATAATAAAACAAGTTATAAATGCCTGCAAAAGGTTTCCACGCTTCATATTGTCTATTTACAACCCTCTCTCTCACTTGAGGTACTCGGGGGAAATCAATCGAAGAAGATTTTCTCTTAGCCACCACTGACCGAAAAGATTTCCTAAATACTCAAGATGGTTATGATTGAAATAATTTTGTGCCGTACGAGGTTGTTAGGTGGAACAGTTTATTAGTCAACGGCCTAACGTTTCGACGCAATCGTCTTCTTCAGAGGCCTAAATGCAACTCGAGATGATTTGCACAATATCCAAGAAGCGCGTTATCTTCCCTGGCAGATGTGACGACAAATTAAAAACCCATGATTTGAAGCATGACTCACCAGGGTTCCACCACTTGAGCGGAGAAAATCCGCTGTCGCCACAGGCG
>UZAF01016164.1:66908-100153 GCA_900617895.1 Haemonchus placei
ATCTCAAATTCTTTTTGGCTTCCAGGTCCTGACGAAGGCGGTAACGCCGAAACGTTGACTGAATAAAGTGCTGTACCATCTTGGCTGAGGCTACACCACACACCTTCATACCGGAACTCACACGATGCCAAGATTCATAGAAAGTCGTTCATGGTCAATTAGAAGAGTGTTTTTAGAAAACTTTTTTCCAGACATTAGCTTTAGAAGCTTTCCGTATGTCAGAAAGCTTTTCGTTTGGCATACATTACAGCGGTATTTTTGAACACTTTTTCAGGAAGACCGAACGAATTCCATCTCTACTTGGAATTTTGAAAAAGTTTGAACATGGAGTGCCAGATGAAGTATTTCGGCACATTTGTTTTTTTTTTGCTTCCATTGTGGCAAGAAATTGCCGACGCTTTTCATGAAATATGCAGGTAGAACCTAAGGTGACCATGTCTTATTACAAATGCGCCACATTCGTAACGGTCCGATTTCCGATATAGGGACGGCTTTGGGCGAGAAATGATTACATCTACTCCACTGTTTGAAGCAGAAATTGAATCAAGTGCTTCATTGTCTCATCGAAGACATCACATCATAGAATCGAGACATTTGTGAGCGTAGTTCTTCTCATTAGCAACGTCTCAAATCTCATGATTATGAAGAGACAAGCACTTTAGAGTGCGCAGTGATCCCTTTACGAGCAACCTACAGGACAAAGCTCAATGCATTCGCAAGTACTGCTCTCGCACTACACATCTGTAAACCGCTCTACATAATACGTTTTCAAAATGGATTACGAGTCTTGGAAGTGCAAGAGCTCGAGTTTGAATTTTTGCGCACTATTGTTGAAAGGCAAGATTCAGGAAATAATCCAGTTGAGAAATCACCTTTGCTATCGGGAAGAAAGACATTTGGTGCTCTAAAAGATTTTCACTTGGAAAATTCATTCCAAAAAGAGCTATGATAGGAAACTAGGACAGGGGAACTTATCATGGGTTGGAGGTGACGTTGTTCTTCATATATAACATCTTATCAAGAGAGCTTTCCTCATACTCGCTCTCCTTGAACTTGAATAAAAAAAGGGGAGGGAGGTCGTAATAATAGTGATAATCCTAGGAGCCACGCCTTTCCTTGATGCCTGGGTCCCAAGTTCCTATGTGAACACAGAACTGAAAACGGGAAGTTTTCTTGAGCCGAATTTTCAAGTTTCAAGCAAATGAGCAGCCTTCTCTTTCTGATGGAATAAACTGAAATTTCTATTCGAGCAGAGCATTTTTCGATACAATGGTGTACCTTGCATCATTTACCTGAGTTGGATTCACTGATGCCTCAATGATTGAAGTTGGAAGAAACTCGTTGCGTGTCATCAACGGACAGTTCGGTGGCTAAACAGGAATAATAAGTGGTTTAATGAAACAAAACTAATGTAGGAACGTCGGAAAACCAACTTCTCGACCTTTTCAAGCTTTACGGTAACTGTGTCATTGTGAAAGCGAAAACAAAACTGGGTAGAGTGTAAAAGCTCGAAGTACCGTTACACCAAGACACTCGTTGTCACGTCGATCGCAGACTTGCACCTGACATTGGAATTGAACGTTACTGCGATCAGGGAAGACGAACGCTTCTACGACCATGTAAGCTGATGACAGGGATGGATCGTAGACTACTGGACGGAGTTGCACAGGCAACGCTTCGGGGCATCTGAACGAGTGGTATTTATAAAGAAGCGACTGATTAGACGAATCATGCTCATGAGTACGTCATCATAGGGGCCTTAAGTAAAAGATCCAGGAGTTGGGCCAGCTTCCCTCAATTGAAATAGGACATGGTTCGTCTTTGAAATTATGAACTTCAAGAAATCTGTTCCTCTCATTTTTTCAACATGTGAGCAGAAGTGGCTGGAGTACAGCCTGTTACGCTAAGGGCGCTACTAGCATAATTAGATTTATATCACCAAAAAACAATTAGTAAACAGCTGAAAGCGTTATTACCCATCTTGCGACGCAGCAGTTTGTCAGCAGATTAAACCGAGTTTATAATTCATGCTGTCAACTCACCCTCTGTCGTCTATGATCGGGATCGACAGTCCGGAATTGTCAATCGCGTTACAGTTCCGAACCAGGATTCCGTAACGTCCTGTAAAATATGAATATTAACAGAATCATGCCAGCAGGAGCCGGATGCACCTATCACTGGCCTGGACACTGCTGCGCTATTCAGGCAGGAGGTAAAAAGCGCACAGAGTGGCCGTAGCGTCAGGTATAGGGCTTACAAGAAAATAGCGCGTCGTACACCTCATCGACATTTTGACTATCCCCGTCTTCCGGACCTAGAGTCTATTCTAATCTGGTCAGGGAGCTCGATGCCTGGCTTGCTGTCATGCAGAGCCGTGGGAGCTGCTCCGGGCGTAGGTGCGGCTCAACAGGTGACAACGTATCATCGGAGGACCGTATACATATATGTGGTCAGTGCATCCAGTGGACGCGCCCGCGGGGAAAACAACAATTGAGTACCGTTTGTGCGGCAGTCCCATCGGTGAACGAGACTCGCACCAATTATGGACGTGCGAATCCTCGGACCATCCGGTGTTGCTTCTCGAATCGAATACTCGCATTCAGGCATCAACATAGCTTGTTGCTCAAGTGACTCGGATGGAAGGTTACTGGAATGAGAACTACCAAGGGGTAGTTTCTTTAAGCTGTTACAATACCGATTTTGCTTATCTGCTCACCTGACTTCCATATCTGTATTCACAGCTTTGTCGATATAAGCATAGAAACAACGCACATTGTAAGCTCGATCGACTTTTGTCATGAAATGTGGATGGAAATTTGTCACAAACGTCAACACGTAGTTCATACCATGGGGTTGAAGCTGTAAACCGATTAACGAAATTGATACTACGTCAATTCATCAGTCGAGTAGAGTAGGGGGAAAGTATCAAACCTGTCGAATGCGTCGCATTCCACAATCGCCAATTCTTGTGACAAATGTAGCACCGGCAAAGTCATTACCGTAATACTCTTGACGGCAAGCATCTACACCATAATGTCCTTTTACATAGATGTTTCCTCTAAAAAACAAGCATGTAGAACGACCAAAATCAAACTCAGAAAATAATTTTCAGAACTCCTGCTTCCTTCAGCAGAGGCTATAGGGAAGCGTGATATGCATTACAATTACATCACAAAACTATTGCGTTGATGCGTAATTATTGCGGATTTTTTCAGCAAATTCTACTTGAAGAAACGATAGAAACGTTTAGCAAAGACATGTTCAAATATTTACTCCGGAACACATTCCCCATCTACGCCAAGCATTGCTTCTTATTTGCTAGGCAGTAGAGTTCTACAGGCGAATAGGTTTCGGTTCTTGGAGGCGAACTACGCCTTGACATCGGCCACCAAGACATCCATTTCGCCGAAAGTTCTGTTCGCCAGCCAATTTTTCAAAGAACGATTGACGTGATAATTCATAGGAGTTTCTGTTGGTGGATAGGGCGACTGTAGAAGCAGACTTCATTCCTTATTCGGCTTTGGCTGACTGTTCCATCGCCAACAAGTCCGTTGAGATCACTTTATGACTGCACCACCTTCCAACCTTTCTCGACGTAATAGGGCATAATGAAGTGGCATAAATGAAGATGCCTTTCTGGACATATTTCTGTTGAGGAAAATGAGAAGATAAACAAATCCCGAATTCAATATTCAGATTGTTTCAAGAGAAAAGAAGCTAGAAAAAAATCCGCTGCAATTATGCATCAACCTAGTATTTCCAAACAAAAATCGCCTTTCCATCTACTGTTAAGATAGGTCAGTGTGTTTGATCGCGTTTGAAAAAAAGGCTGCACGCTCAAGAAGTGTGAGCGACTTTTCTTAGCACAAACAGAATTCCTCGTGATACCCGGCCTGCCACACTATTTTTGAGAAAAACCATGAAAAATAGCTGTCCCTCACGATCTGCAATGGAGTACCCGCGGTAGAGAATACAGAGCTATTTCTGCGATTATATTAGTGTCGTCGTGACCATTTAGCTCCTTAGGACTACAAATCAGAACCAATACTTCTACGAATTACAGTAAGTACTGCCCTCTTCTCTCAGGAGCAAAAGACAAAAGTAACGAAATGACGGTTCAGAAAGGGATGATTTTGAAAGGAAGTGGCTGATTCTCAAAATTATCGAGTGCAAGAAGATGGCTAATGTGCTGCTACTCAGTTTTCTTTTTTACTAGAGCAGAAAAGTAAAATCTCATGTATTGTCGAATGATAATCACCTGAACGGAGCGGCAGTTCGTACAGAGAAGGTGATTGCATCCTCAGTGCACTGCACCTCAGGTGTACCAACGACCTCATTACCATCCCGAAGACCCAATTGGTAATTTGGTGGCAATACCTGTAATATTGTCTTTTAATGGAGTGTGTTATAGTTGCCTTAAAGCAACGTGATGAAGGTATGACTAGGTAGTACTAATACCATTATCAGTAGTTACTGATGTTACTGGTGGATGCTTTGTCCCTATTTCATGTGCACTTAGAATTCCCCACCGACTCGTTATCCTTGTGAGCCCTACATCCAACTCGAGGACCACTCTGTGAACATATACTCTCAATGAATCCAGTACTAAATTGTGCGTGAAGTATTTTACGGAAAACTTTACCATAACCCAGGTTTTTTTTTGTTGTTTCACAGAATGCTGAATAAAAATATAATTAAAGATCACTCGTTACTTGTACGAGTAAAGTACTTGAGGGGACTTCATGATATTGCAATCGGTTGACCGTACCGAAGTTCATCTTCGACTTTTCTTTGCTTAGGGCTGTGGGCCTTGGAACAAGGTGTGCACAAAATCGCTAAGCAAGGGCTCCGAGGCTAGATGCTTCATATAAGAAGTTCTAATGGGTTTCAGCAGCGCAATGGCCGGATTCGAACATGCAAAGAAGTACGTGTTGATTGTTGGAAGAGAGCTCGGTTTTTGTTCGGACAGATACGAAGAGATAACCAGATGTGTCATTCGTAGACAGCTGTCCCTCTTCCTACATACTAATCTCATAGAAACTTTCAGATATCCTCGGGATCTCGACTTTTGCTAAATTTGAGACCGACACTTTCCAGCACAACTAAACACATTTTCTCCCCGACATGTATTGTAGAGCGGTAGTTCGATAATGAAGCTTTCGCCTGGAAGGCACCCAAATGGGAAGTTGATCCAACATCGTGAATACAAAGGAGCAAGTCACTCTTTGAAAGGTCAAATCATGCTTGCTCACTGAGTTCCGAATTCTCAACGGTCAAATAATGTAGTGAAGGGGAACATGCACTAGTCCCACTCAATCAGAGCTGATTTTTCACAAATTTCATCCCACCGACCTTCAGCAATTCTTCTGGATCGGTACCAACCCAAAACGCTAGCTTGTACACATAGACGTGCGGAAAATAATACAGGATGAGATGAAGTCTTCAAAGTTTTTCGGCGATGATCAGTCCCGTCTGTGAAATGCGTCCCTACTCGACTTCTTTTCAGAATCATGGTGGCTTATTGAAGGCGTGTACGACCTATAAAATCATATGCGGTGCCCCGCCAATGTAGAAGTTAGTGCTTTTATCCTCCCTGACGCATCTGGTACCAATTAGCCTATCCCGGAATGATGGAAAGTATGGATGGCCTGAGTGGATATCGATCCCGAATTCGAACCCGTGACCATGCGTGCCTTATATGTAGTGTGCCTCATAGACTTTGTGTTGGCGAATCCTCCTCCATTAGGGTGTCGTGATGAGACGATGTGTGGTTGCAGAGGAAAGAGAAGGAGGAGAAAAGATGCACTAGAATTTCCAGATCCGTCTCGGAGACCTCCATTATCGAAGCTTTTTCCTGAAGGATGTTCCAAGAAACTTCCTCGACGAAGTAACGCAGGTAGGACGGTGTTGTCTACTTTAACAAGAAGCGGCGTTGTGTGAAAGGTAATTAGTTGTAGAAATTATAGCTAGGAGCGAGGTTACTCTCGTCGTCCACCTATGCAATTGTTCAATATACATTACAACCCTATCATGGTGAAGAATCATGTTCCACATCGCGTAATCGCATCTTCGAAACACCCTTTCCACCCCCTAAAAGGAAGGACCAAGCAAGTCTAATGCGTTTATGGTCCTGTACAATGACCTGCAGCCGGTTACAACTCAGAGCATTTGTCCTCACTGCGAGGCCACCCTTACTCTCCACCTTCATGAGAGCAAAGGTTGTTGAGATCTCTGAAAGCCTGAAGTGATAAAAAGATTCTGAAAAAATAAGGGACAGACCGTGAGCGGTTTGTGACTCTACGGACAATCTCAACAAAAATGGTCCACGCTTATTCTATTTGTCAGGAGCGGAAATTTGATACTTATAGAGATCTTGTTGAGAGTTTATTTCAGTGATCACGATAGGTAACTTGTCGTAGCGTTACAACGCTTTGTTCACAGATGAGAAAAAACCCACACCCACAAAGAACCCGGAAACTTCAAGACAGTTCTATCATTTGCAAGTTGATGCGACGACTTTTATTCGAGCCTGCTTTGAAGATTCCCTCTGATAAGGAAATCTCAGGAAAACATAAAGTCAGTAGAAAATCTTCCGATACAGCAATAAACTTCTGCAAGACATATCAGGTGCGGTCCGTCATGTACGATATAGAGTTCGAGTCACTTCGTTGGGTTTACAGAATGTGAGGAATGGTATGGGACCTGAGAATCGTAAACCGAAAGTGAGGGGTGATTCAAAGGTTATAAAAAGTGCTAAGAAGCATAAAATCGCTAACCTGACAGAGTGCTGCAAACCACAGATGGGCGTGTAATATCAGGTCCTTCATGATCCAATATGGAATGCCGTCCTATAAATTCTTGATTAACATTGTATGCTGCTATAGCTATGCCCGAGTTGAAATCGGCTTCTAAAGGCACAGTTCACAATAATTTTAAGTTACATTTTTCAGGCTGAAAAATGAATGTTGAAGAATTTTAAAAAAATGATGTAGAGGAGTACATCGGTGGCAAAGAAAGCGAGAAAATCCGTCTACTTCAGGCTTTTCAAAAGTATTGAAAGTGGAGGTTCTACGAGGTCAATACGACAGGAATAGCATGTAAGAGGTGTTTGGACGAGTTTCAACTTGCTCCTAACCTGCAAAGAGCTGACTACAGGAAACCATAAATGTCCAGAATTGCCTTTCACTGTCGCTAAGGGTCATGACAAGTTGCTCGATCTTTCCACATTGCTTCTCTCATGAATGGTGCAGCCTCAACAAAGCCGTTGAAACTCGTCCACTAGAGGTGTGGCCCCTCGATACAATCTCTCGTGCCTCATTGTGCCCTATCCAGGACGTTTTTCGCCCAGGGGAATCTTGGAAAGCATTTACATCGTGAACTGTGCCTTCAAGTACATCACATCATCCTCCAAGAGATGCTCCTATCACCTCAGCATCTCACAGATTAATTGTCATGCTCACTCCTACGTACATTGCTGTGCGGTAAGGAGCGAAAAAATCGAAGTATGAAGGCAGAGAGTGAAAGAAAGATCACAAAATATAAATGATACTTCATGTCACTCGAAAAAGAAAGCTAGGAATTCGGCTGGTAATCATTAGTACTCATGGATGGTTGAATAAAGGATGCTCCTGCAATGGATTCGGGAATATGTACATGACCTTAAGGTCTTGAGAGTCTACAAGTATTCTTATGCTTTCTTTGAAAAAAGTCTCACTCTGAACAGAAAAATAAAATAAAATATAAATAAATGACGAAAAAATAGAATAGCAGCATCAGAATAGTTCGCTGCCAGTAAAAGTAGCGCATACTCACAACAAAAAACAAAGTGACTGATTGCTCGTAAAGGACCCATTCTATCTGAAGCTGAGTCGTACTGGGTAGGAGCAGAGTCATTTCGAAAAACTCATTAAGGTCTCAAATGTTAGGCTAAAGTTGGAAATGCCCTGGTTCTGTAAGTCAGGTTCGCGCTTTTCCGTCATAGGGAGGTTCAAGGTTAAGGCTCCGGGATTTATTGAATTAACCAACATAGCTTATCGAGCTCTACATGGTTTTACCTTGAAATCTTGAAAAGCTCCATACTGTAACAACTTGATTTCTATGCACACGCACCATTTTATGTGCACTCAAGACGCTGCAGTAAGTTCGTGGCCAACTCGATCATCAAACCAAACTACATGGCAGCAATGTGTACTGTCGATTCACGAAAATCAATGCTAATAGTTGTGCACATGTCACCCTGAGATCACAGCGTGGCCTTGGTTCCATCTGAAAAGCCGTGGACGGTTTGGTGCGATTCACGTGATCGACCTAGGTTATGGGACCGTATGCACGGGTGTGTAGTGGATCACCGCAATGGGTGCTTTCAGAGTTCAACGACGTGCATTGTTTCATCGACCGACCGACCGAACGACCGGCCGAGCCGACGATGTTGCTGGCTACGTGTTGACAACACTTGAACAGTTGGATACCGCTCACGCCGTCCTGAACAATCTGTCCTGCGTTGTCGACACGAGGAAGTGGTCGTCGGCCGTCGGTAAGACAGTGTATGCCGTTCGACTCTGCACCCAATGGCTTGAAACACCAGCAGGTATTTCTTCAGGACCAAGCAAATGTCTTACTTTCGCCCAAAGTGTGCGCCGATCAGGTGGATCGAACCTATCGCCAGCACATGGATGATTGGCAAGTGAAGAACCTGAGACTGAAAACCGAAGGGAAGTTCTGGTCAAGGGGTAGTCAGTGTATCTCATTTGTTTCAGAGAATAAAATTATTCGCAAGGCAGTGATCTGATTTGTTTTGGTAAGATAAGAGCTTAGCAATCTTTCAAGAGTATGCAGGGTATTGGAAATTAGGGCTACATAGGAGCAGAAACGCTAGCTTGCATTTAATCGGCCACTAAATACGTGTGGAACCCTTTCTACAGTCCTGGATCCCGTCTCGATTCTATCACTGCTCTTTAAGACATGGCCTAACACCTTTCAAAATAGCAAAAATCCCTGAAAGCTCAAAACGGATCTTCTCCACGCTTTTTTGTGTATTGTGCAGAGTTTGAAGTGTCGAGTTCAATGATACAGCCAAATTACACGAAACCTGGCTTTTCACGAAACCAAAACAAAAAACTCGAACATTCAGAATTCTTTACGGCGAATGAACAGCTATGCATAATGTATGGAATTAATATGTCCCAGAAGAAACAAAAAAATGTGATCTAGAATATAACCGACGGTATGAAAACCTGGTGGCACCTCTATATTTTAACGCTCAACTTAGAGAATACCAATATACATAGTACCAGGAAACCATGTCGGACCTCCTCAAAAGCATGACCAACAACTTGAGAAGTACGCATAATTCCCGAAAGGTGTGGTGGGTTGCTAAGCTCAGAGAACAAATAAAGGAGGACACAAGTTTTTTGTCGAACGTTTCTTGGTGGATATGTTGGAACATAAGTAAGGTGCGGTTGAATGTGAATGAAGGATAGGAAAGTTTTTCGCTGGACCACTAAGTCGAGGATTCGGGTTGGCGAACATCATTGACTTTGAAGCCGCCGTTCGTACCACCGAATCATGGCTGGGAATGACTGTCATTATTCGCGCTTTATGCGAATCGAACTCCGGGAAGCGGAACCACTCTGTTGCGCTATATTACAAATTCAATTGAAAGTTGAAAATTAGCCCTCATTCCATGACTCGTGGAAAGTTCCAGACCAACAATCGAAAAACTGTTCTAAGTTTATTTCACAGTCCTTCAAGGAACGATGTCCCACGGAACAAACCCGGTGGAGAACTGAACAATTAATAATTAGCTGATGTTACACGCGGACTACATGGGGTATGCTTTAGGAAATCCCATCCAAGCTCCAGTAGTTTTTTATGAGCGGTTAAGGATACGTGTGGTCAAGCGTTGCCGTGGTGAAGGAATACGCCCTTGCGAACAGCTAGTTCTGAGCGCTTCGGCTCCACTGTTGCCTTCGAACAAACTGTCCAGTTGGGTACAGTATTTTATGGAAATTGTCGTATGGTTGTGCAGCGATGCTCATGACTATTAACCCCCTCCCAGCCCCTCCTGCAATAGAGCATTATCTTCAGCGAACAAATTTTGGTTTTGAGTGGTTAGCGGTGGCTCAATGAGCTCGTTTTTGCTCAGCAATGTGTATAAACCATTTCTCTTCTCCATCTATCATGCGTTTCAGAGAAAGATGGATTTTGTTCTTTCTAGGCAACTAATCACGCACGAAAAGCAGCAAAAACAAGTTCTGCCTACTCAGTACATATGTAAGGTGTCCAAACATAAAGATGACCAATCAAGCGAGTTTCACCAAATGGACCTGAACAGTCGGGTTTGACACATTCAGCCCAAACGCTTCTTTACGAGTTTCCGCCATTATTGTTTCTTCCGCAGAGCTGTCCTCTTGCTTTTGGGATCGAGAAAGGATAAGGTGTCGAAAATACTCTTGATGTCCTCCACTATTACACCTACCCTACACAAACGGAACACAAGCATACTTAACACTGCCGACCGAAATAAACGGGAACGCTCACTCCCCTTGAGAACAAATTATTCTGTGTGAACCAAAGACTTTTGAAATTAGTTGATAAACAAAGTGTATCAAAAATCGTAGGAAATTTTTTGCACATCCCTATATGGATTGTATAAATGTATTTTCTTATTTGTTTACTTTATTAGTATTTCAACATTTGTATATGTTTACACATTGATCCTTTATTTTGTTTTTGAAATGACGACTTAATCATTGTTACCGTCAAACACGTAACTTGCAGTTTATACTATTTTGGATGGAAATAGGGTGAATGGCGAGTTTCGAGATTTGCTCTACAACTTCGAACGGTTCCTTTTCTGTTTTTTATTGTACGGATACGGCTTTTACCGTTTTTTTAATAAGGAAAGGTCTATGCACTACTCAACCACCAACAAAAGCTTAATTTCGAACAATGCTATTTTGTAATCCCATCTATGGTTGGGGCAACTTGACAGATAAGGGGAAGGAGGGTTCCATTCGATCTCATAGACTCGATGAGGCTCGTGTGAAAAAGAAAATATCACTGGTAAATCTGTAAATGCAGAAGGCAAGATGTGCAAATCATAGGTAACGGTAATCCTCATTATTCAGTTGGCTCATTGAGCATAATTTTTAAATTTCCTCTCCAAACTTCATATGAGGGCAGTAAAGAGGTCACTTAACGCTGAGCCGGCATGGCAAAAAACTGGCGCGGCCAAGTGACCTCATCAACACAGCTGGCTAAATAAAATAATATGGGTGCGCGCATGTGCGGTGAGAAAAACACACATGAGGATAGTCAAGAATGGCTCTTATAAGCCGATGAGTAGATGGGAACGTACAACGACAATGGTGCCGATAACGCGTCACATTACCTGAGGATTTCAAAGACCAGGCGCAAACTACTGAAATTCAACTTGCAATTGCGACATCTATTCGCTTACAGCAAGTGTACCCCATAAATCATGAGTTACACGAAAATTATTAGTAGACAACTGATATATTTACGTAGGGCACCCTTGGTATCAGGGCAGAATAAACTTTCTTGATGGATTACAATGTAAGGAAAATGGGAACCTTGCAATAACAGTAACGCATTCAATATAGAGTTCTGAGTTAGTGTACAACGTTGCGACGGAGAGAGGTCACTTGCAGAGCATTGGTCTTGAAATAAATTTCTAGCTCAATTAAAGGAAATGCCTCATTGCCCTTCAGATTAGTTGATTCGGTTTACTTTTTTGCATACTATTAGAATCGCAACCGCAATTGTGTTCTCCCTGGATCGGAACAGTGATTTGCAAAGTCAATATGACAGTTCCAGAAGAGGTCTGCACAGTGCCAGGGCGGAACGGCATCCATTCTATCACATGGTGACCGTTTCAGTGATCAGCCCTACCTTTGTCCCCTGATGCAATGGTTGTGCAGGAACAGGAAATGAGAAAAATCCGCGGAAGTGAGGCGGGACTCTGGCTAGCTAACGACTAGGTTTCCCTTTTTCCGAAATGCTAAGGCAGGACAAAAACATCAGTCGATGTGCTGCGGGTTATAGACATGCACATTACACAACACACCGTCGAGGCAACCGCTGAATATCCTATGAACTTCCATTGCTGTATGAAGTCAATAAGCACGAATGCCGCTCTCTGTTCAAGTGTTCAGCATAATCTAGCGGGCATTGAATCGCTGAATATTGTAGTGAGATTTAAATTTATGCAGTTTCATAATTGAGCTCCCCGAGTTCAATAGCAAGAAGGATAAAAGAGGAGGAATGAGGGTTTGTCAATCTAAGTTTTGTCCCGAAGAGTTTTCCGCATCTTGTGCATAGAAGCTGAAAATTGATGGAATGTAGATGGCAAGGAGAAACGAAGAAATAAAAAGCTACTGCACATTCAATTCTTGATTTCGTACCATTGAAAAGATCGATGCATTATTGAACCCATTATGGATCCAGTTGAGTTTTAGGAGCGCCATTTCGATACTTGTCAATTTTTGGCAAATTAAGGCTGGATGAGGACTTACAAAGTTACTAAAAGAATCTTACGAAATCGTAAAAGACGCTCTGCGACTGCCTCTAGAAATTCGTGTAAAACATAGAAAGTAATGACTGGAAGATCAAGATTCGAAAAGGCCATAGGAAATACTTTTCAGGTTTTCTGGAGATGTAACTGATAGAACGACGTTTAAGTATGTGTCGTTATGAGACCAATGCGAATATGGTCCGTCTATCGACAGTCTTAACAAAGGCTGCTATTCAACCGAGCCACCATATTTGTATACCGCGAGTACGTTGGTGTCCCAGTCTATGAGGTCTCTCTCTAAGCACTCGTACTCCATCTACACACACAATGGGATCGGCGGTAATGGCAGAGCACTAGAATCATATGTATGAAATTGAGATTAATCGCATTCATGGGTAAAAGCAATTGAAGTTGCAATGCTGAATGGCCAGTAATCTGTTCCGGTAGTCCAGGCCACAATATTTGAGTTTCGCGTGAAAGTGCATTCGTAAGAATGGCCAAAGTGTTAAAAGTGGCAACCTTGCTCCGATGGACTACTTGGTGCGAACCTTGAGAGATGACATCTGGCAGGCACAAATGGTGTATTGTGATAGCCCAAGTGATAAGCCAGTACAGGCCGGTAGCACATGAGAAAGTTCAAGTCCGTGTATTTCCTCCTTTAGAACCATTTTCAAGGCGTGGAAAGCAATAATCTCTGATTTACTCCATTGGAAAGTTGGTTTCATCGCTCTTTGATCAGTGAAGGAAATGATCCAAACACTAGAGGCTTTGAAAAGCAGATGATCAGCAGGAGTAAGGAAGAAAGCATCTCTTGAAAGATATGTCTTTTAGGCTTATGTGGTCTTTGCTGGTCAAACTGTGCAGTGAAATAACTCCAAGAAGCTATGGTAATTTCGATGATCTGTTGTTGCTCACCCTCATTAGTTGATATTAGGTACCAAGCGATGATCATGGCAGCAAAAGTGGCTTAGGGTACTAGGGGTACGTGTTCCACTAAAACAACTCTGAATTTTCGACAACGACAGCTTTAGCCTATCTCTACCGTAATTATACTGTAGTACTTACTTCCTATCCTTTGGACGACCTCGAACGATTAGTGACCAGCAAAAAGCCGTCAAAGAGATTTTCGGGATAAATAAGGCAGTTTCAAGCATAGCATTCAGTACAAAGAAATCACCACACAGATATTTTGATTGAATGATAGCTAAAACTGTTCATTCGCTACTTTTTCGGCCTCTTTTTCCTCGAACCTTGAACGTTATTTGACATACTATTTTGTTTTTATTATGTCAACATAAGAGCTCTGAAAAAGAAGAGAATTCATGGTCAACAGAGGAAATGCAAGTCGATCCTGTGGGAAATTGCGTCTGAAATGGGCATAAAAACGAGTTTCCAGTTGGTAAAGATTTCTTCAGATGATATTAAATCGTTGGAATTTAATCTGAAAGGGATAACGGCAAACAAAAGTAGATTCCTCATGGAACTCTCTCGATATTAACGCCAGTCTCTTCCCACCACACAGAATGTACTTCGTTAACGGAGCTTTCTTTAACCGGGTGTAACCTCATATATATTAGGTTGATGCATAATTATTGCGGATTTTTTCGCGGCTTTTTTCCTCTCGATAGAATTTGAATATTGAGTTCGGGTTTTTTTAAATGATCTGCTTGATTTCCTCTACCGAAATATGCTTAGGAAACCATCCGCATATTCTCGAAATAAGGCACTGCTACTTTGAGAAAGGTTGAAAGGTGACAGAGACATTTCGCGATCTCAGCAACTTTTCGGCGATGGAACAATCAGCCAAAGCCAACCAGGAAATGGGATCTGCTCCTAAATCTGTCACATTCATCAGCAGAAACTGCTATGGATTATCTCGTCAACCGTTTGCTGAAAAAATGGCCAGGGAATAGAACTTGCGTAGATTTGGATGAATTGATGGCCGATGTCAAGGCGTGGATCACCCCCAAGGATCAAAACTTCTTCGCTTTTGGAATCCAACTATCTAGCCAATGGGAAGCAGTGCTTGATGTAGATGGTGGATAAGTTCCGGAACAATTATTCAAACATGTTTTTGTTCAGTATTGTTATCGTTTCGCTAAATAAAATTTGTTGAAAAAAAATCCGCAATAATTATGCATCAACCTAATATTTAGGGTAAAAAAACATCGCTGTTACGGATCAATTTCTTTGGTAACCAGCAATGATGAATAAAGACTTCTCCCGTTTTTTGGCGAACCCACCTTCTTCGGTGAGCCCTTAAAGGCAGTCACAATGCTTACACTACGATGAAGCCAATATTTTTCGCACAACACTTCGAAAGTAATCGAAGGCTCTGAAGAAGTTTTGGAAAAACCGTTGCTTCAAGCTTTGAGGAAATATCCAGTAGCTATGTAAAGTCACACACAACCAATTGATCAAAAATAATCGAGTGTTAGTAAACGAGCTTTTCCTGATCTATCAAACAGCATTTTCCTTTTTGGTTTGGGCTGAAGAAGCTCGAACTTTCTAGTCGCAGCCGAAAGACATCACCACAGAGTTATGAGGCAGAGTTAGCCAGCTCCGAGTACTTGTAGTTCGGCGTCCATGTGCGGCCAGTAGCTCGGCCCTCGGAAGGCTCGCTCTCCCTTAATCTGTTACTTCCCTAGAAGTAATTGGAATTTTGAAAAGAGACTTTTCTGATTTTTAGACTCGTTGGAAGTTTCAAACCCTTATTTTTGGCATTTGTGATTAAAAAAGGAAGTCAATTTAATTCCCGCTTTTAATTGCAGGGACGATTTGAATACAAAGGTTTGGAAAGAACATTTTTGGCATATTTTAGTTTCGACCTCCATAGCGGTGAAAGAGCTGCTGATGTTTTTATGAGTATATGTAAGATACATATAAGGTGACAGTGCCACATCACAGAGCACACATGTGGAAATAACTATACAAATTTCNTTCAAGCTCTGAACGAAATGAATGTGTGCCCCGTGGCCCTCGAGCTGGGACGATCCGTTGGACTACACTAGTTGAGAGCGCAACGTATTAGTAGTGAAAACTGTAATGTTACGGGCATGATCAAGACTGGATGAACTTTCTCAAATAAGGCCTAGAACGATCGTCAACAGAGAAAAGCCTTGCTGTCAGTTTGGTGGACTTACAACGGTGTATCCTTTTGAAATGCTTCCAGGGAGCTCTTGCGCGTGAAATCATATGAAACAGCCCAAAAAACACACATATCTTTGGTGAATCAGAAAACTTTATTGGAACTTATTTGAAGAATAATGTTGCGTCCACCATATAGCACTAATCTCACGCCATCCAACCAGCACTTATCGCGGTTGCTGCGGATCTTCTCAAATGGGATACCTTCACCGAGGATTAGAATATCAAATTCTAATATGACCGTTTTTTGTAAGAAAAGAACAATTCAACGAAAGAGGAGTTATGGTGTTGCCAGAAAGATGGCGCAAGATAATTGAACAAAGTGAAGAATAGTATAATTGACCAATGTCAAGTCACTGAGAAATTTTTTTGGAAGGCTCAAAAATGGTGACTACTTTTCGTGATCATAATCTAGTGTAATCGCTAATGTTAGCCAGTCCCTAGATTCGAGTTGCGCTTAGTCCTAACGTCAGGGTAGATCGGGGACACCGCAGCTCACGCTGAGGAACTCAAGAATGGGCGGACATAACATGCCATTCATAATTATGATTATGATTATTATGACAGACTGGTATTATCGGGATGTGGAACGAGCCCCAGCACGTCCTCAAGCGCGGCGGTCAGACTTCTCCATGGAAGTTTTGAATGAAAGGAACGCTATGCGCCGTTTCCTTCAATCTAAGGCGATCCACTGCTTTGGCAAAGAGACAAGTGGAGACGTTATGGGCCTCGGGATATCGATGATCAACGGGACGACAGGGAGTACATTCCAACCTGACAATACACACCGCCTGCACTATCTGAATTTATCTCAACAGCAAAAAGCAACCTTTTGCACGATAAACAACGAAACGAGGTTCTTGTGATTTTTACCATTAACCAACAATGTTGTCAACAGTTCTAGTACTCTTTGTCTTTGGCGCTGGTGAGCGTGATATCTGAGCACGAAGGCAGATGAAAATTTAAGGACACCGTTCGCGATAAAAATGATTACTGAATTCTCCCCTAGGGATACCCAGTGGCCTACAAGGGTAATAGGAAGGACCCTTTCGCGCCCAAAACTCGACGGTTAGAGCATAGAGGAAGCCCTGTTCCCGGCTTACCCGGGCTGCCCTCCCCTGACCGATGTCACGTCAGAATTAATGTGGAAGTAGTACAGATTGCAAGTATTCGTTGTCGTAGATTGTCAGACAGAACCCACCGTTCAGCACGAAATCAGCCGATCGCTCAGTGATGAGGCGATATTCCACTGCTTTTCTACTTTTCTTCAGTATTCTTATAGCTATTACTCATGTTCTTCTAAGTTCCTAGCGTACAAAGATTGAAAAGGTGAGTCATTTTGGCTTTTAGTAGTTTTTTTGTGCTGTGATTGCTCTGATTTTGAATGTATCTGTTGTAATTGTTTTGTTTTTTTTTTCGTTGACAGCAATTTCTGCGGAGCAATTACTATTCTTCTTAAATGCAAGAACATTTAGACATTGTATTGAAGTATTCTGAGCCATTTTGAATTTTTTCGCATGCATTCCGCGCCCATTGGATGGGGCCCTTTTTTTGGTGGATTACATTTGAAGTTACTCTTTTTGGTTTACATTCTGCTCATTATGGTATCGTTGATGTGTTCTTCTTGACTGCTTAGAGCACTCTTTGATCCTATATTGAAGTTATATTTCTTCTGAAATGCGCATTTCCATGGCCACGTCGAAATTCCCAGTGCCTGGTGAGTTTTGTACGAAATTTTTTACATGTTACTCTTTTTCTTTTATATAACCCCAGTTATAATGTCATTTAAGTTTTCCTATTGGATGTCACAAATACTGTTTGGCCTTGTATTGAGAACTGTTTTTTCTTTTTAATTAATTTTTTGCATGCATAACCCGTGTGACTCCTCGTACCACGTGATTTGTCAGCGTTGTGTTAGGTGTTTTGCTCCTTACTTTCTCTTTCTTTCATTTTCTTTATTACGGTGTAGTTGATGTGCTTTTGTATAATATCACTGTACGACGCAGTTTTGAAGAAGCATGCTCGGTTTGGACTTGGTCTCTCACAGCATATCGCGAGCTTCTCGCGGACTATCTACAGTGGAGAGTATATATAGATATCTTTTATTGCTGCTTTCCTTCCTTTCTTATTCTTCATTACTGGTTCATTGCCGTGTTCTTGTATGCTGTCAAGATCATTCTATGACTCTGTTTTGGAGGAATATGTTCGATTTGAGCCTGATTTCTTTCAGAACTCCCCGAATGTCTCTGTCTATCAGAACTCCCCGAATCTCTTTGTCTATCGTTGTGAGTTCCGCTTTTTTACATGATCTTCACTACGGTGTCGTTGATGTGCTCTTGAATAATTTCATGATCACTCTTAGATTCCGTTTGAAGAGATACGTTCTCTTTGTACTCCACATTATCTTGTCTGCCTCGCAGTTCTCTTATAATAACATACATACATGGTGAGTCATTTGAATAACTTGGCGCGAAACAAGACTAACAATAAGACATGTCTTAATCAGTTATGCTTCACAATACTCATTATTTTCTATCAACTAATTTTTCCTTCCATGCCTTTAGGATTTGTTCTTTATGAGTTTATTGAACGATATTACTGTTCAGATTTGATTGAATCGAATTTATCTAGCGACTATCATGGTCCGCTGTGTTGTGTGTTGGAAAACTGTTCGTGAGGCTACGGCGAAACGAACAACATCCGCGTTTCACCAAAATGTGATCCTGTTGATGTCATTCGGGTTAGCAGGTCACATGGAGGTACAGCGTGAGCGCAGTCTGTCCGCCCCGTAGGAAAGAAGGAGTATATTTGTCGCCGGCACGTTGTTCATGAACAGGACAGGAAGTTCATGTTCACTTTTCCTTGCTGGAATGGCAATGGTGAAAAATTCAATTCACCGTTTTGAAGATCTTGACGCGCATAGACGTACAGCCTATGCGGTAGATGACGACATCCCACAAGGCTTATTGTCTGCATTGAACAGACTGGCGGAAGTAAGAATTAATTTATGAAGCTATGAGCTCTGGATGGATAACTGGCTACAACCAGGGAGCGGTAGTACACACAGCTCGTCAAACGAGCTCTTTCCTTAACGAAGTTTTTCCTCAAGCGTTTCTACTCAACGGATATGTGGCCAATGAAGGAAGAGGTGGTGAAGTTGTAGATGAAAAGGTACAAGTGCAATCTTATTCATCGAACTATGTGGGTTGGCGTCGGGAAAAGTGAAGATAGGAGTGAAGATGATGCAGGGGAATCAGCACCCGAACTACGTGAGTCGCCAATGGCTGCTTTCATAGTCCGCCGGCCGGCCGGCCGGCCGGCGCGCCGGCGTGCCGGCGTGCCGGCGAGCGTGCCGGCGGAGGCAGTGCTAGCGGGGAGGAGGGAGGCAGACAGATAGGCAAACAGTCCACGCCCCTTCGAGGGGTTGAAAACAAACAACCTTCGAAGGGGCGTGGACTGTTTGCCTTACACTGTCTGCCTCCCTCCTCCCCGTTAGCACTGCCTCCGCCGGCACGCCGGCCGGCCGGCACGCGCGCCGGCACGCCGGCACGCCGGCGGACTATGAAAGCAGCCAATGAGACCTACGTCTATAGAACGCTAGGATTACGAAACGACCTGGGATTCCGGGGGCCGTATGGTATGCTCTCCCGAACAGGGGAGGGTGCCCTCCCCGATAAGGTATGCTCTCGGGGAGAGCTTTTGGGGAGAGGCCACGCCCACTGGTTCGAGGGAAGAACTTCCCGATTAACACGCGATCGGGGCTAGCCGGGGCTACCGTAACTATTGATCGCAGAGTGCGGAATTGTTTGTCGACCGCGCAATTTTCTATGGCTTACGCAACCCCCTGCTGAACATTTTTTGGTTTTCATGCTTTTGGCGACATCCTTTGTAATTATTGTTGATTGGACCATTGATGGTTATTAGGGTGAAACGGTGCCTGATAGTGTACTTCATAAGATGACTTATGAAAAGCGAGAGGTGTACGATGGATTCCTGCCTGTGGTGCAGCATATTTCCTATATACAAGCTGCTGGGATATTTTCAGGCAAGATGGAGTTACTTGATAGTCTTGAGCTAGTCGAGAGGTATGCAACTGCATCTGTGCATAGCACGTTCCGAGACCGAATGCGCCATTATGATTATTTGAGCGACGTGGAGTTCAAAATAGATTATCGCTTCACCCGCCCCGTTTTCAATAACATTTGCCAAATGGCGCAGGACGATCTGCAACGACAGCAAGGAAGGGTGTTTGATCTGTCGCTGGCAGATCAAGTTTCCACTAGCATACACCTGCTTGGAAGAAACGTAATGCAAAGCGATGCGGCAAGAATTGCCGGGTGCCACCAGACCCCTGTGGGAGACGCTTTGTTTGGATTTGTGAGGGCCTTGAATAGAAGGGCAGGCCAATTCATATTTTGGCCTCGAGCAGAAGAGAAGATTGAAATTAGACGCAAATTTTACACCAAGTTTGGCATTCCGCGTGTGACTGGTGTCATTGACGGCACTCACTGCCGAATACAGCGGCCCACCGAAGGAGAAGAAGACTATGTGAATCGAAAGGGGTACCACAGTCTTAATGTAGGCGTTGTGGTCGATTTTGATATGCGAATTAGGGGGGTAAACTCGAAATGGCCGGGATCAGCACACGACTCTCGGGTATTCAGAACGTCAATTTTGTACGACCAGTTGAAGAAGGGTGAGCTTCAAGGAGTTCTCTTGGGGGATTCGTCATATGGTTTAGAGACGCTTCTGCTCAAGATACTAGACTCTACGAAAAACCCGAAAAGTATTCAGTAACTGTCATTGTAATTATTTTGTAACAAGCTGTTTCGTACAGAGGAGAGGTATCAACGAGCTGTATGTCCGCGCGCACTCGAGTCGAGCAGGCTTTTGGAGTGCTCAAACTACAATTTCATATTTTGCATGGGGAGTGCAGGTAACATTAACCGTTATTCGCTCCCCACAGGTGATCACTGTAATCTGTTTTTCTGAAGGTGCTCCCCAAGTAAAGCAGCTGAAATAGTGGTGACTTGCTGCAAACTTCGAAACATAGCAATAGGTGCCAATGAACCTAGTGGTTATGATGAGTATGCAGGGGAGCTTCGGCAGGATGGCGAGGTGCCGTCTGAGCCATCAACAAAGGCCTCCAGCCAAGATGCACTTGTTTTCAGGCAAAACATAATTGATCGTTTCTTCTGAGGTTATTAATATTTATTCATGTTAATGCAATGTACGTTTCCATTAAGATATCCTCATCCACTCTCAACTCACCGTGGACTCGAATGGGTGTTTGAAGTAATGTTACGGCTAATGGCAAATAAGCCAAGTGATGTGGAAAATGATCCCTATCTTCTCATACTATGAATTATTACTCAAGCATCTGTTGGATTTTACTGTTCAAGTTGAACACATTAAACTGTATCCTCATTTTTATTGCCATGTTTTTTTTATAAAGCCACAATAACGATGCATGAATAATATCAGAACTGTACATGGCGGCAGGACCATAGAAGGAAAGAAGTTCAAGTAGTCCGTAAACCCTGGGTATCCTGTGCCGAAAAGACACCTGGCGCGGCTCCAAATCGCAAGGAGCGAGGTGGGAGCCCTAAGGCTAAGGAGGAAGTCTTAGGTGAATGAGCCAGGTACACTGAGACAAAAGTTTGAATATGTGAATCACATGGTCATCAGCCGCCGACAAGGCGAGAGAGCGCAGTCGAGACGTGGACTGAGGCAATTGAAAGGCAGAGTTCAAGTAGTCCGTCAACCTAAGCGACTAGATCGCAAAAAAGGCGACGCTAAGATAACGCAGTAGAGGAGGTTGAAAAACTTCTAGAGATTTTTTTGCTAGGCTTCCAGGATAGTGACTCATCCGGCCCCTAGACTGCGTGCACTTCCCCTGGCTCAAGGGGTCCCGTATATCAAAAAACCTGTGCGGCAGGGGGAGTGTAGGCAGTTTAGGGGGTGGGTGATGAGGGCAGCCACTTGATGCCCCCTTACCGGATGAGACCTCCAGGATATTTTACTTCTAGATATTATGTTATCCTAAACTTAAATCTTGATTTTGGGAGCTTTTGAAGCCTAAATACACGATTTGGCAACTTGTCAACGTTTAAGCGCCATCGCCGCCCTGTATGTCTGACTCCCCTGGGACGCCCCGCGAGCATACCTTACGGCTGCTTTCGGGGACGCCATTCTCGGTTAGACCCGAATCGGGACGTCCCAGCCCCGAGCAGGAGAGCATACTTTACAGCCTCGGGGAGGTAAAAATTATTCTGACTAAAAGAAACATTCATAACAACCACACACTGCGAGGATGAATATTTTCAGAGCTCAGATGATTACATCCCCGTGACGAGTCAGTATGTGGCCCAGCAACTACGTCTTCTCTGACTGAGACTGACGCAGATTTGTTGGGTCAGTAATTTCTCGTCAAAGGTGGAAAGCTCTTGGAGCTCTACCAATTCTGCCCTCGTTCGGGCACAGGCTACCGGGAAGAGTACGCTTGAAGGCTGCTGGCAGGGCGGCGGTTTCAATTTCATGGGTGTAGCGCGGCTGGACAGAAACAATGGGAAAGCCAAGACCGAACGGTTCCCCATCGGTGTGAGCGTGTCTATAAGGGGAAAGTGGAGGCTAGTGTCGACCATCACCACTGGTTTGCAATACCCGGTTAGTAGTCAGTATCTACGGTAATGGAAATACAGAGAGGGTTTTTTGTTTACTTGTTCAGGAATTGGCAAGATGGGCGGAGCAGATGAAATTGGCGATGTTGCGAAAGCTTTTTCAGGAAGAATTTTGTTTGGGCGAAGCCGGCCATAGGTAAAATATATCTCTCGCAGCAGAGCCTTGTTCTAGACCTTGTGAAAAGCGCCTACGAGGTAATATAAGTGGGACTTCAGCTCATATTATCATAAAGTAGGCGAGATTTCATCAAAGTGAGGGGCCGCACCTAGCCGCAGACGGAGCCTACGAGCCGAGAATACTCGGCTTCGATCAGGAAGAATGTGTTGGCGGAGGCGCGTATTAAGCTGGGGCTACATACGGAGGTGTTGCACCGATCAGAGACGGGTACGACGTTTGATGGATTGAATTACAAACAACGATTCTCAATGTAATAAGATTTGCAGAAGGCATCAGTACGCGCATGCAAGTTGAAGGACTGCGGCGACTTATGCGGTGGGTGCAGGCTTAAGGCTTGCGAATCGGATCAGTAACAACCGACCGAAGTAGAGTGCTAGGAGCGACACTGCGAGAGACGGAGCCCGAGATAGGAGTGACTCCCCACTACTACCACAGGTGGCATTTAGCAAAGTGGCTAGGAAATGAATTGAGGAAGTTATGTAAATTTTTCTTGAACAAAACCTGTTGGATTTTACAGGATCCTTTACTTCATAGGCCTCCAAATTAGATGGATGTGGAGGAATCGGCGCGTGATCGAGAATTTGAAAACCCTTGTATGGAATGCCATCGAACACGCAGCCGATTCTAACGCTGACGTTCGGGCCATCTTTAACACTTGTCTCATGCATGTAAAGGATGTGCATGAGTGGTCATTGGTGAACATATTTATCATTCTACTTCCCACGTGGGTTTTCAGCTTCGCAGTTATTTTCAGGACGTCCTGACGGGTCCCTACACTTATTGCAGTCACGGACCGCTACAGAGGTGCCAACAGTTCTAGGACTTTGGCGGTGACATTGGTGAGAAGTGATATCTGGGCACGAAGGCAGCGGAAAATATAAAAACGAAAATTAGATGAAAGGATCGTAAAGTAATAAAGGGTTCCAACCAAGCTTTGTACAACTAATTGAAATCCAACAACTATTTCTTATTATACTTTTGCGAGCCCAGTGTTCACTGTCACAGCAACGCCCACCCATGAAGGATGGACACCATAAAGCCAGAAACCTACCGATTTTTGCACAGTGCTTTATAATCCCCTGAAATTCATAACTCCTATCTCCCTGAACCTAAAGTGTTCAAATTTAGAACGAGTACCGGTGGCAGCGTAAGACAATGGGTGAGAGGAAATGATAAGGATTGATAGGAGCTGATAAGAAACCCAAGAATGCGCCAAAGACGAAATTTGCTATTCGCTGTCATACCAATGAAGTCCTGGCACTTTGGTAGGGGAGACGGGACGAACGTGCGTCCGAGAATGCTGGTGGCAACTTGCGCGGCGAAGTTCGTGATGATTTATACGACTCTGACACCAATTTTCGGGGTACAAACTCGATGTAGAGTAGTTTAGTAAAGTCAGATGATCCTTCTTGTCTACTCAACTTCAAATTTGGGCCCCAATGATGGGCGCCAAAGTCGCTCAAATCGTTACGGACTTCGCCGCGCAATTTGCCGCGCGCATCCTCGGACGCACGTTCGTCCACATACCCCTTTGGTAGGTGGTGTAGGATGTGCAGGGACCGTAAATGATTAAAGACAGGGATGAAACGCAACAGATAGGGACAGATCACAAGCCATTGAAAGCGACAGCCAGGTCTATAATGTCTTTCGTGTTGATGGCGGAGTTTTACCAAATTGGCACGAATGTGAAGGGATTGTAGAGGTTTGGTGAAAAAGACTAGGGACAACTGATATGGACTGATAACAAGCCGCAGACGCTGGAAGCCACCACATAAATAAATAAATAAAACATATATGCATAGTGCCCGTCGTGTTTACAGTGGAGCCTTGGCATTTTGATAGGTGATGTAGGATATGACGGGGTTGTAGACACTCAGTGGCAGGAAATGATAATTAATGATAAGAGCCGATAATGAGAAAGAGCAAGGGTCACTTGCCGGTCAGTTTAAGAGGCCTTTGGTATCTACCATGTAGCTTTCGATAAGAGCGGTGGCGTTTATAGGGACCGAGCAATGACATCACGTACGTGGAGTTGAAAAGTTGGTTCATTTGTTGTTATTAGGCTACAATCTAACATGGTTGGTGACTCAATAAAGGATCACGTTCCCTTTTTGTTTCGATATTATTCGCGACAAAACCTTCCCGACCTCAATAATCTGGGATCTTCAACTAACGATATATCCGTAGGGGAAGGAAGCGTAACGACATTTTATATTGGTCTTATTATCACTCGACATTTGCGTGAACTATTCAAGGCTTTTTGCCTAACAGTTTAATTTTCGATGTGAGATTACTTTTAAGACGAAGAGCAACCGATCAAAACTTCTGATCATAGACGCAAGCATTGACACATACTACTTCATCTGCCCTGTTTTGCCAAGCTCCTCTCCTTTTGAGTCCTACGCCAAAGTTCTTGCCTCTGCAGAATTTAGAGCTCATTGTCAGAAAAGTGACACTTGACAAAAATGGAGTGACAGGTTGACCGATTACTAAAACTTCGCGATAAGAAGGAAGGAAGCCCGGCGCTAGCCGGGCGAACCGATTGTTTAGAAAAAGTCGGTAGGGAAGGATTGAAAAATGAAACATGAATCACAAGTTTATTTCGAAGAAAATGAAAGATGTAAAATGGAGAGCAATTGAGCATGCACGAATCGAACCCAGAATTGATTGACTTTTAACAACAGCCACCGTGTTGAAAATTTTAACTAAATAAAAATCAAACTCGCCCCTAATGTTTCTCTTTCGAACTAGTTCATAAATACAACTGTATGATAAGTCATACGAATAATAAAGTATCCGAAGTCCATGGAGTGTTGGGTGCTCCGGCCTTACTTGTTATTGATCATTCGGTTCGCAACTGCATTAAAACTTTCGGGAGCATTTTCAACTGCCGTAAATACCTGAAAATGTAGATGGCAAGGTGGAGGTGTAAAATAAACTTGAACTAGTCAACACTTGACCGATTATTGATAGTGCAGCAGGTAATATCTGCACTTATGTGGCTTAATGCGCTGGTGTTAGTCACTCTATCAACTCAAGAAGGGTGTAATTGCGTGTTTGCAAGCTCTAACATTGGGGACGAGGTACAGGTAGAGTCTCGATACCCAAAACCCAACGCTTAACTCTTTATATTATTTTCAAAAGGTTCAGCAACATCCCACATCGAATTACTACAACGACATAATATTCTTCGCCTATCAGAAGACCGAGAGTTTATTTTCTCAGCATAGATCAGGTTTTACATATCTTGGTGTTTCATTTTAGAGAGGTAGCCAGTAGACAAGCTAATTACTGCTTTCTTATAGTAGACCCCGACTGAGAAAGACTTCCGCTTTTCAATCGACCATCACAGTGTTAGAACTACTTCACTAGGATGACGAGCTGTGGAGCCATGACTGTATCGAGAAGCTTGTTTCAGCCTGAAGGATTAAGGATAACGTCTTCGGGCTGTGGGTTAACCAATAGCGTCTGAGGGATGCACTCTGCCATTCGACTTCCATTCAGAATTTTGAATGCTGTCTCGAAATACCGGTAATGGTAGTAAAATTCGGTGCAACTCATGGTCTAGACGCTTAACCAAAAGCGAATATGCTTATGGTGAGCCCCTCATCATCAGATTACCCCAGCATACAGTACTGACATCTGCCACTCCTTAGGCATGAGTTGGTCTGGGTTTATATAGGCAAAGTATAATCCAACGTGAGCGATATTGATCGTTTTAACTCATATTCACACAGCTGATTGACAACCCTCATAGGGGAACGGTACATTCGTGCGATTCGAGCTGCGCGCGGCAAATTGCGCGGCGAAGTTCGTGGCCTTCCGAACGGCCCTGGCACCTATTATTGGGGCACAAACTTGAAGTAGAGTAGATTAGTATGGCTGGCTAATCCTAATAATCTACTTTACTGCGAATTTGGGTCCCAATAATAGGCGCTAAATTCGTCAGAATAGCTATGAATTTCGCCGCGCAATTTGCCGCGCGCAGCTCGAATCGCACGAATGTACACACACCCATCCTCATCATCATCCTTCCCCTTTTAGGTTGCTCCTGTTTACCTATGTTTCTTATCGCTCTTTCAAATGTCAAGATGTTTCGCGATGTCGACTTCTTGAAAAGGAAAATAGAGTTCAAAGCAAAAAATGCACAGGGATGGAACAACCTAGACTTGCTTACAATAAGTTTTGTAGTCCCAACGACTGTAACGCAAGGATGCTCGCATTTCTTGGGATGTGGCTATCATGCACAATGAAGAAAACTGTTTCGTTTGTTATACTGCGCATATTTAATCTTTCATCAAATTATCAATTAACAGAAGAAAGATCCAACCGATCACGGGAAGAGAACGGCAGAAGCTTAACATTCGTAGCTTCACTACAAACAACTCTCGCTTGAAAGTTGCTGAACGCAACGCGGAACATCCACTTAAGAATTTATGGTGCGCTGAGTGGCCGCGCATTTCTGCATCGTTTCACGTTTCAATCATTTCGACAATGTCATCGTAGTTCTTCCTGCACCAAACTGTCTACCAACTCAGAGGACTTTTTAAGGTGAAGGAATAAAAGATTGGAACCGAATGTTGTGAAGACTATACCTTATCTATGCCATTGTTCCAGGCCCGTCCAAGATCCGATTGTACATCTTCAACTGATGGCAACTGTAAACTGCAAACTATTGTGGAAAATCGTTCTGCTGCATCGCATTGAAAACACCTGCAGAGATGAATCTATGAAACTTACGTTCTCTGGAAATACTATTGTTCCTGGAAGGATATATTGCTTGAGCTGGTTGTACAGATTAGCTCCCTGAAAGAGAAAAATGCAAACTCCTGCGGAACATGATTATTACTGGTTTATGTATAAGACACTTGCCTCATTGTTATAGATCAATGCAGCCATTCAGTTTGTCCCAAGGTCTTGAAACCGTCTATTAGTACAGAAACTATTTATACCATCTATTATAATAACTATTTTTATCGCGCAATTTAAGCAGCAAATTATACTGGGCTACAATCCCTTTGAAAAACAACGCGCAGAAGAGATGCTGTTCTCGAGGGAAGTCCAACAATGGTGCAGTCTTTGCGCTCCTCCATTCGACGCTCGATTTCTTCTCACCGTTATTCTTCCCCGGAGTGAACATTGTGAGCACCACCTCGACATTTTCTTGCCACCGTTCTTACTCGCTTAAACACTACCACCAGCTCTCCGACATGGTATCCAGCTTGTGATTAATTTGAGTGGAGCGTTGTCTTCTTTTCAAGACGACCCAAATGAAAATTCCATTGACTTTGTCCACTCATATTAGTGAGACGACCTAATTGTAAGGACATATACCATTATACCTAAGGATCTCCTTCACTGAGGGTTCTCTTCCACTGAAGGATCCCAGCCGATTAATGACCAGGCTGCGTAGGGCTTCCCCAGGTGGCGGTTAGGGGAGTAAATCGCCGACCAGAAGTAGCCAGTACTTGTTCAGAGACGCAGGTGATCCCTGATTCTGCTGTGCTGATCGATATACCCCCTGTTTCTCACAGGACGCTTGCATCGGAAGCGTGTATAAAAGATACGTGCGTGGAGTCTGCGGGTGCAGCCGGCATCTTATCCATCTTCCCAGCCAAAAGCTTGCATTCGAGCGACTGGGAAGTATCTGGATAAGGATTCGGGGCTGCCTTCAGAAACAAAGCTCCTCTTCCACTTCGGAACCGCTTGGATAACATCCGGATCAATCCAGCCCCCATGTTAGAGTCTGGCGGACTACACATTGAGTACCCATTTGCCAAAAACAGTAACATGAATGGGCCTCGCTCCTCTGAACCTGAGAGCGCACCCAATATGGCAGCGTTGGATAGGACGCTCGGAAAAGGCTGCCAAAATCTCATGGCCAAAACAGGTTGACCAAAAGGAGGACCAAGATAGCGATCTGTACTTACAACGCACGGACGCTTTCATCGGAAGCGTGTATAAAAGACTTGATGATGCAAGCTAGGAAGATCAAGTACGACGGACGTCATCGGACTGACCGAGACAAGAAGGCCCCGCCCGCTGCACGCAGTATTTGGGACTGCAAGAAAACTGTTCCTTGGAGCATGCGACAGCAGAGGCGTCGGCGGCGTAGGTGTCCTCGTCAATGGGCACTTAGCTATGAACCTCGATTTGTACGAACCTAACAACCCGAATCGGACGTTTGCGATTTAGAAGATGAGGCTCACCTTCGGCTTTAACAATCTCCGTTGCTTATGCATCAACATCAAACTACGAAGAAAAGGAGTTGGAAGCGTTATATGGATCTGGAGAGGCTCCAGAGAGAAGACCATTCTTCCTTCAAGGACATCGTAGGTGATTTTAAGGCCAAGATTGGTCCCAGAAGAACGGCTGAAGAGCTCCACATCAGGACTAAGGGAATGGAATGGGATGATCAGGGTGAAAGGCTGTCCAAGTTTATCATGTCAACCCACCATCCTCACAATTCCAAAAGCCCTCTCATTTGCGATGGACTTAGGAGTCATCTGGCGGGCAGATCCATAACGAAATAGTTCACATCACCTTTAATCGAGGGTTTTGCGTGACTGATATCGCTGTTGTTCCGAATTTCTACACGGGATCGGATCACCGTCTCTCCGCAGAGATTCTGTTTCTTAGACAGGGGAGAGAGAGCTATAAAGTTTTACAAACGAAGCCCCATGACCTTCATCACTTGTAATCACTTCGCTCTCCTTGCGAGTGAATGGGAAGATTCCGTTATCTACAACATCGATGAAGGGTCTAACCGGCTCGTCGAACATCTTCACTATAGTGCTACGAAAGCAGAGAGTCTACAAGTAGCCAAGAGACGAATCTCCTCGAAGACTTTCGAGCTGACACACGCGAGCGCGGAATCGCGCGAGGTGCAGGCAATCATCAACAAACGACCGAACTTGCGAAGCTATGCAGAGAAGCGATAAAGGAAGATCTGAAAGAGGGAAGAGCAGCAGTTCTGGACGAAGCTTCCGAGGCAGGCCGGAAAGAACATTCGCAAGGCCCCCGTAAATGTTTTCAAACGTTGATGTCAAATCTGCGAAACAGCTCTATAGCGAATTAATGGAATTGTTTCGAATGTGGGGCACTTCGAAAGCGATTTTTGAATCAACCTATGTCTTGCTTTGATGATATCCTCAGTGGAACCTGGCTTGCGATTATCAAAGTATCCGGTGGATGTCGTCGGTAGTCAGAATACCGTACTTATTCTTGCTATATTTCTTCTTTCGTCTTGTCCCTCAACTTCCATAAGTGATTCGGTAAAAAAGTACGATAATTGTTCTGCATTCACGAAAGAGTGCGGTTTTTGGCACTTAAACGATAAAAAAAGCTGCGGCTTTTTCTACATATAACATAAAAATGAAGCTTATGGATAGAATTAATGAACTGAGAGCGACTTTGTTCTTTGAAGGCTCACATAGTCAGGTGTTCAACTGTATCGCAGGAACCAAAGAACTCAAATAAATTAACAATAACCTCAGCAGAACATGCACTAGTCATGCATATGCTGAGAAGCGCTCTGATTCAATCAACGACGCGATATCTTTCTGACGAAAGCAACACAAACCGCTCATAATTATGCAAGCATATTTTGAGCTAATTTTTCGAGTTTGCCTCTTTTAGAATCGAGCTGCACCGTCAATCGGCCGATAGAGAACAAAAAACTTTTCTCAAAATCGATATGGAGTGGGCGTTAAGGAGGCACAGCCGTAGATAACCAATATGAAACGTCACAAGCGCTTGAAACTTGTTTGAGATAACGCAAAATGAGCATAGGAATCAAACTCCCATGTCATCCCTAGGAGTCCAACACCTTAATGCAAAAAAAAAACGCTTGCAACTCTGTGAGAATAGCTTTTTGGCTTTTTTTGAAAGTGCAATCGCGTTGAACTTACACTTGTAGTATTCAGAGACCAAATATTGTTGTCAATTGAGAGCTTAACGGCTCCCGCAACGAGTGCCACCTTAATTGAAAACCTGCAAAATTATTTAACATTGATTTGGCAATATTTAAGATAATAAAAAGGTACTTAACGAACTTCGACACACTCCAAAGAAAGCCCATGATCGAAAAGAGTCAGTAGCTACAGTCGAGTTGTGCAACGAATAGCGATCTCTGCAAACATAAGAGAACTTGTTAGTTGAGCGATAGTTTGTTGGCCACCACTTTTATTCACAGTTGGAGGAAATTGGTGAAATATCAATGAAAGAATTGTCAGGGAAGGGACAAGGGCACTCTTATCGTACTCTAGTTCTCATAATCATACGTATCCCACTGGCATTCCATTTCCCAAAAAACTTTTTGTACAGGTGAGGAGCTCAACCACCGCGATGCCACATTTACCTTGGACATAAGTCAAAACTCTAATCAACGCAACTGATATATCGCTTTTCCTGTAACTCGAGGCTCACTTAGTTGATGTCCTTCAAGTAGCTGCCCTTCAGCCCTCAGCGTTAGAGAATCAAAACATGAAATAGTGGTATTTGCTCAAGGTCTTTTCTCAGGAAAGAAAACCTGAGAAAAAAATCTCTCAGGAAGGCAGAAAACCACGAAAATAAACATAAACAGTACTCTACCAACCGCAGAGAAAATAAGCAACATAAATGAGATATACCAGCAAACCAATAAGCTCAATTTCTAGCAGCTATGCGACATAACTCTACAGGCGTGAAGTATGTTGTAACCGTAGTGTAGCCTTTCCTCCTACAACGGAATGTACGCCAGTTGCGCTGAAGAGACGAGGTTGGTGAGCATATATCGTTTTCAAGGGTGCTTGCAGATATCGCCATTATTATATATCGTCCCAATGATGGTAATTTTACTTATTGGGTGCTCTACCACCCCTATTCGTTCCGGTCGCATCATTGTAGAGGTACACGAAGCAATCATTGCTTGTACGGGAGCTTTCGGGAAGAGCTGTAGCTGTAAAAGCCAGTAACCGCCATTGTTTGAGGTCCCTACTAAAGTGAATGTCGTTCACCTAATTTTCGAACCCTCGACGAGTTCAACAGCGTCCCCTAGGTGGGTCGACTTAACTGTCACCAGATGTCCTTCTGCATTGCAGGTGCTGGAAAACTCTGAGCATTTAATGTTTCACAGCAGGTTTAATGGTCATGTGCTTATCCTGCTTGTACGGAGTACACTATCTAAAGGAAGTCTAAGTTGTGTTATACCGCGGAATAGCAAGGGTGTGGAACTGGATATCATTTGCTTCCACCAGTGCTATTTCGATGTCGATGTTCTCAGGGCGCTCGCTTCCTTGTGCTCAACTCCAGAGCACCATGGTATTCTACCACCTGAAAGGCTGGTATAGTCTGCAAAGTGAAGGCAGTGTATTTATGGTTAGCTATCGATCTTCGTTATCCTGTATCGAAATGACGCATGACTTTTTCTATAGCGGTAGTGCGTAGTTTGGGATGTATGGTACAGCCCTTCTCAAACTTCTCACAGAAGGTCATAACAACATTCCTCGGAAGTGGTGGCATTCTGGTAGTGTTTAGTGCTCCATTCATTACCCGTTCTGAAGGCAGCTTTGATGACCCTCGCAAACTGCATTCCTCTGATCAGGGATGGGTCAGAACGCGGAGACATATTTCTCGCAAAGAGCAATGTGTCTCCGTGTTCTGTTAGAGTGGGGGCGGGGGTGGGGTTGTTGGGGAGTTGACGTATGTAGTTGAGCTTGTTACTGGTTCAGGGACTGATTTACTGATAAGCCGTTTGGCCCTTGCGTGAATAAAAAGTGGTCGCTGCGAATGATGCATGTTACGTAACCGTGTTGCTAGGATACACATTCGAGAATAGGCACCCGTTATTTCGGTAGGGCAATATTGTTGGATGACAACGAAAAAAAATGGACATTGTGATACGGTCGTCGGGAAAACCTTCAAATATCGTCTGTTCGTATGAGAGGTTCTGGGATGAAAAGACATGATGGGATCGCGTAAGTGGCTTCCGCGCGGTAAGTAGGTGTAGCAAAAACAAAACAACGTTGTACCAAAGGCATTTGTACGGGTCATGGAAGCCTGTTAATGGGAACAACTGTTTTAAGGGGACTAGAGCGCCTGGGATCTAATGTACTGTTTAGATGGAGATGTGTTATTCTGAAGCGAGCGGTGCTCGCTGCAGTCGCGCTAGGAAGGGAAGATTCGTATTCCTCGTAGAAGAAACGGTAATTGCCACGAAACCATTTCCACTCTTGTTTTGGGAAATCGGATATAGTGATGGCAACCCGCCTGTCCGCCCCATCGTGCATCCATCTGATAGGGAACGAGGCCATCATGCATTACACACCGAGGGAGGTTTTCACATATTGATTGCTTCTCGGGGAAGTCGTTACAATGGCTGTTTTCAGAGTCCGCCGGCGAGTGCAGGCGGGTGCCGGCCGGCCGCCGGACTCTGAAGGCAGGCAATGGCGACGTCGTCGTTGTTGCAGGTGCCGGTGTGCAATTGGGCAATAATCTGCTTTAAACTGAGCGAAAATCAAAGTCACTTCCACGTACAGCTTTCTATGAGCCTTGGCATAATTTTATTTTTTTTTAGGGAAGGATCCCAAGTCGAAGTGACCATTTGAAATGAGACCTATACTGTTAGACGTATTTTTTGATGCTGATTTCAAATCTGCATTCAAAATCTGCCAAACGATTCTCGGAACGAAGTTATGAAGGTGGTCTCCGGAGAGCGCTCAACAGG
>UZAF01016164.1:108502-136030 GCA_900617895.1 Haemonchus placei
TATATACATATATATGTATATATATATATATATATATATATATATATATAACGAATGGGGAGGAGAACGGGCGCTGGCTCTCCGACTCTTCTATAGCGCGCAATTCGATCCCTGCGGTGATCCTCCCTTTTTGATCACCTAATCAGCGAATCGAAGAGTGAAAAACGCTGGTTCCGCGACAAGCACCATGAACATAGTCACAGATCTTTGTGATCCTTTCAGGCTCTGAAGAAGATTAGAAACGTCAGCCTAATAGAGCTTGTTTACAAACCTCGTGAAGAGTTCGCACGCAGTTCCTCGCTAGCGATGGATTGGGTTGACAAACTGATGTCTTCTTAAGATGAGAGATGCATTGTACGCTACTGGTGACCTGTTAAAAGAGGGACGGGTTTGAGACAACACGCTACGCTAGCGCCGATTTTCTTTTGAGGATAATGGTCAAACAACAATTCAAAGTATCCGCCTGAGCAAGTGCCGTAAGACTTGAAATGTCAGTACAGCTGCGACCTCGCGTGTACGGTGATCGACGAGAAAAGGCATTCCGAACATCAGTTAAGAAGAATCTGGTGTATGAGGACAATGAATTGTATGATAGGAGTCTAGCAAACCTCTGGAGGACAATAGTACATCTGAATCAGGCGCCTCGAAAGCATGAGATGAAAGAGGAGGTGAGAAAGTTCTATAGGCGAAACAGAGTTGACCATTAACATGTAGCGAAGCGAAAAGCGGTTGAAGTCGCATCGCGAGTGCTGGAATAGTTCGAGGCGCACTCGTTTCACGAATCGAAAATGTGTGGCCTCAACCGCACCCCGAAAAAAGAATACCTGTACCGAGTGAAACAGATGAAATGCGGTATTAGTACGATCAAATGTGGTGCTGGATACGATTAGCAAGTGCGCCAGCAAAGTCATGTCTGTACCAGTTAAGTAGAGGCATTAGTGCACGGTGGACCTTACTAGGATTGTAGCGAGTGGCATGCGGCTAGATGGAAATATGCAGCTTTTTCTCCTCCCCCTCCTAAGCGTGAACTCTGCGCTGTCGCAGGGTCCGCCCCACTTGTCAGCCGCCTCCACCTCCTTCTAATTGCGGCTTTCTTCACTTTTCTCTCGGTATCCTTGAATGTTCTCTTGTTCTACTGTGTCATCCATGCAGCACTTATTCGGGCTTTTACAGCCTGGTCCATGCCAACATCAGATAACTGCCCAAGTATCAGAAATCCTGTACCCTTTTATGCTTCCCCTTTCCACGATTGCTTCCGTGTACCCCTTACAGCTACGGAACGGACTTGAGCTGAAGCCCGTTCTTATGCAGCACCCTCTAACATATCTGCAGCTCGTCCCGGAGTTCATCCCTGATTTCCGTTATCAGAACTATGATATCAATGTAGGGAGCGATCTGCAGTCCATCCATGAGTTCTTCTGTGATGAATATCCATTGTGAGCAGGGAGGGGAACGGTTTCAGAGCCGATCCTTGGTGCACCCAACGTCCATTTTCTTTGTTAAGACATGGGGTGCGTATGGACGTCTTGGATTCACGTACATTTTTCTGATGAGGGAGATCAGGTGCTTCTTTCTCAGAGCGCTCTTTAGGACACTTGTCGCGAAAGGCGATCGGAAGCCTTCTCTAGACCAAGGAGTGCCGGGTAATAGGGTATACGCTCTTCTCGCTATTTCTACGTCTGTTGGCTAGCTATGAAGATAGCAACCATTGTAGACCTCTCTGGCATAAAGCCGAACTGATTCACTGAGGTTGTGACTTGTGTATGAATTATGAGTTGACCAGCCGCTAGTGCAGATGCATGGTGTACGTAGTCAATCTGACTCCTTGATAGTTGGGACATTCCGTGGCTTCCCACGTGTGCTCGAAGAAGGAAATGGTACTGCTCCTTCACGCATCTGGTATTCAACCACTTGAGCAACCTGATCTGGTGCTCTCCGAGAGTCTTCCAGCCTGTACCCCATCCAAGCCAGTTGTTTCCCAACCTCCATATTCTCTACTGTTCGCCTGGCCGAAATTTCTGTTCAGAATGCAATGGGGCCAGCTGTCGCCTCAACTGAGCTTCTCGTGCAGGACTACTATTTATTTTTTTATCTATCTGTTACACTCATAAGAGTGCGCCCAGACGTGGCGCAGGAGAAACGAACAATAAAATAAAAACAAAACAAAAAAGCAAACAACAAACAAATAAAAACAAACAATAAAATAGTGAGCAACCTGCACAGAACTACGGCGGCTAGCACCTGACAGCAACAAAAAATATGAACAAGGAAAGAACAAAAGTCTTCTTCTCCGCTATTCGTTGTCCGCTATTCGTTGTCCGCTGTTTCAACTTTTTTGGATTGGTTGCGGTCAACAGATACTACTTTTCAAATTCTGCTCTCCCCCTTCTTCTTTCCCTCTTTCAGCGTCATTTACTGTCACATCCTTTGAGAAATTCACCATATTGATTGAGGAGCGAGCTTACTCGAGTTTCCTAACGTATGGAGATTGATTGCAGTTCATATCTGTTGTTCCTCTCGACCGATTATTGGTTGGATCTTTTGAAAGTAGAGAGTTGATTTCAGTGAAGTTTCACATCTTACTGATAAGGTCCTGTTCTGCGGTGGTTTGGAATAATAACAAAGGGAGGGATGATGATTGTAGTTACAGATGTTGCAGGGCGGTCGGTTGCACCATTTTGTTCTGTGATTCGATTGCAAACATTTGAAACACGAATAATTCTGGTGAGTGCGATCACGTCCTTTGTCTGTGGTGTTGAAGTCACGCCACTGGAATGTATTTATTATGATCACGCCACGATCGACCTTGACTTGATCTTGGCGTGGCCTTCGCCATGCCGAGTTAAGAAAAGTAATATGATTAATCCTGGAGCAGAAGTGGTAAGACGTTTTGCGTGCATTTGTGGGAGATGTGGGCTTTTTGATCCATTGCGTATCTCCTGCTGTCAAAGTTTGAAAGTCGGACTTATTTGAGCAGTAGGAATTGACGGGATATCCAACTTGTCGCGATGTAACTTCTTTCCTTACCGCGTCCGAATGTAGGTCTGTTAGTTGTTACGGGGTAAGACTTATCTGTCCTCCTGTTGTGTCATATATCTTGGATTGGACGAATCGCGGCAATTTATCGCAGTAATAGTGATCCGAGTCCATATTCCGGTGAGTCTAGGGTGATGGAAGTGTACTGCCAGTTGATTTGGCTGTAGAGACACCAGTGACTAACTGTTTATTCCACACTACATCCTTTTTTATGCGGCCCTGTCATCCTTCCGTGATCCTTTGTCCCCTTCTTCTTCTGCACGTAGCCATTCCTTTCGTTCCTTTTACCATATGCTGCTCTGAACCGTCTACCCTCTAGCAATGCCTAACAAAGCGGAGTATTCTTCGGTGGATTTCAGTGACGATGCCAGGACAAACACTGAGGATGGAACGATTTATTTGAGAGGTGAGCCACTTATATACACAGTCTCCCTCTATCATGCCTGTCCTCCGATCCTTCTTCATTTTCCACTCTCACACGTTCTCTCACACCCTCACACCTCCCCCTAGTGACCCTACGGTCACTCAAGGCACTGAGCGCTACTTCTCGGGGTGAGGAGGTTCACCCTTATGTTGACCTCCACCAGTGTTTGTTGACACCAACACTATTCCGAACATATGTATTACCGAACACCATCCTCACTGGGGTTTTCTCGAGCCTTATTTCTCAAGCCCTGTAAGCCAGGTTTGGTCTCGAGATCTTCGTCTTGATGATCGGCTCCGGCTTCTCGATCTTCTTGAGGATCGGCTGCGACTTCTTGATCTTCGTCTTCGACCGGGGCGGCCCCATACCCCGAACGGTTTCTCGAATGTTCTTCGCCTTCCATCTTCTGGAGGTCCTCCCGCTTCTGTGGCCGGCGACGCTGTCTTGCCTGCCTCTTCTGCTGAGCCCATACCACCGACACCATTGCTGGTGCCGGTGGCGACGGGCGCGCCACCGCGGCTCCTGTCCCTGCAGGGACCAATCCCACTGGGGGGCTCGCCTGCGGGCAGCACTGGCCCGTCTCCCGGAGGCCATCGCCGGCTACTGCTGCTGTTGCTGCCCTGGCAACGAGATCATAGCTAAGTTGCCTACCTCTCCCAGCTTTTTTCAAGGCCTCACGCCTTCTCTGCTGATTTTGTTTACACTTCTTCTTTCCGATAATTCTATCTAACGGATCTTCCTGCGCTTTCCCTTTTCACGAAACTCAGTCATTCTAGCGGTTTCTTGTCGCTTTATCTTCGACCGCCGCAGTTCACCGCCGCCATACTGCCGCATGCCCTTTCTCCACCATCGAAGGCACAATCTGCCATCACTGCTCTTCTTGGACAGGATCGACACAACGGATTCTTGCCAGCTCTACGACGATGGGTTAAGCGTGACTTTACAACCACGCGCTCTGAGTTACCAATTCCTCACCTTTGTCGGAGTTTCCGGCGGGCTACTCACACCAGTGCACATGGCGGGAGACTTGACGGATTACTCTAGCGCTCTTCCAACATGTCGCCGCTAGGGGCCCTTTTTCCTACATACTTTACAGTATGCAGTTTGTTTCCTAGAACATTCGTAACCACCATGACCTGAAACCCCACAAACCCTACACTTAAACTCCTTCCGAAATGAGCCCTTGCTCGAATTCCACTTTTGCTCGTTCGTTTGCGCGCGCCAAGCGGGTTGCCGCCCACGAATTCTCATCTGGGCTACTCCTGCGGCCTGTGGTCCTTCCTCCAAATGTGGGGCACTTTTTCCAACTCGTTCGAACGCTTCCGCTTGTTCCAACGCCTCCTTCAAAGTCAAATCCTCATTTTCCAGCAACCGCTTCCTTGTCTCCACTGAGAGCAGTCCTCCAATGAAAACCATTGTGACCACCGCATCTCTGCGATTCTTGATTTCCTCAAAGGTGCAACCGTTTGCTGCCTTCTGCAGCTCGGCATAGTACTCGTGCGCTTGTCCCAGCTTCTGGACCTTCGACATAAGGTCAAATCTCTCTGCTAATATCAGCTTTTCTATGGCCTGTCGCAAATCCTTGAGTTCCACATCCTCCAAGTCGCGACCCTGCAGGAGTGACTCAAGCAAGTCATAATTTGAGTTGTCCACCTCCTGCAGGTAAATGAGTCGCTGGACATTCTCGTTTGTAACCTTCCTCAATACGAGGAATTTGTAGAAGAGCTCCCACCAGATCCTCTGTGACGTTCGTGGGACATAAGGACCCCGGGGATTGACCCCGGTATATTTCTACACCAGGTTCTAACGCCACGGGCTTCCCGGTGTTGCCTCCCACAGTTGATTGTCGAGAGAACACGCTGACGATTAAATGTTATTGCTCCCCTCTCACTCTTTTATACAATCCTTTATCCCTCTTTTAGATCATCTTGTATCTTTTCCACCTTCCTTCTTCGCACGCCACTTCCAACCATTGTCCATTTTCGCTGGCCTTCATCCTAAACCGGTCTACCCTACAACATCCCCCCGCAGTGACCGTCCGGTCACTCTACCAGCACCTTGATAACTCCGCGGGCCCCGGCCACTTACTATACTACTTAACATCACCTCAAAACGCTTTATCTTTGAAAACACTTTATTTAAGCAGAACACCATTCCATCGGTCTTTCAAAAGAACATTGTGTGGCTTCTTTCACAACCGGGGCCGACGCTTTCATCACGGCGTCCTTGCCATCTCCCATTTGACGGCGGCCATTTCCTTCCTCCACAGTTCCTCCGGATCCCACTGCGGGAGTCGGGTACGACCCCGTACATCGACAAGTCCTGTGACAGCCCGAAGAGAGCAATGCCGCCATGTACTGGCCAGCCTATCTCGATCTATACGGAGCACGAGCTCCTTGTTAACGCCAAGTACGCGCACGCACCTGCGCGCGCGGCTCGGGAAAAAATCTCATGCTGATCGCCAGTTGATTGGCGAGAGAACACGCTGACGAGTTGATGTTTATTGCTCCCCTCTCACTCTTTTATACAATCCTTTACCCCCCTTCTAGATCATTTTGTATCTTCCCCATCTTCCTTCTTCGCACGCCACTTCCAACCATTGTCCATTTTCGCTGGTCTTCATCCTAAACCAGTCTACCCTACAACACCTACTTCTTTGACCTCCATCACGTTGCAAACCTTCTTCGAAGTCTTCGGCTTCTCCGGATTCTTCGAGCTCCTCGACTTCTTCTTCGGTTCGTACTGACAGTGGCGATGCCAGGACAAACACTGAGGATGAAATGATTTATTTGAGAGGGTAGCACCCTTTTATACACACTCTTCCTCTATCATGCCTGTCCTCTCATCCTTCTTCATTGTTCTCTCTCGCACGTTCCCTCGCATCCTCACAATTTTCTGTATTCGTCTTCCTTCTTAATCGCACTGCGGGAGATAGGGAAGTCCGGTGTAAATCAGGTGGCGCAGGGCTGAGAGGTTGTTGTACATTTGATGTAGAATATCCACGGCCGTACTATAGTTCTCGCTGTCAACGGAGATACCTTCGATAGACTGTGGAGCTTGTCCTTGCAAAGCAACTTTCTAGCAATGAAAACTTCGTTGCGTTCGTAGGTCTATCTTCGAATAAACAAGAGCTTGGTATCACGACCATAACGTGGGAACTCCCGGAAAAAACCAGGCATCTCTGGCTTCGAAAGTAGGACAGCGTCGAAATAGTTCATCGGTAAGGCTTCGGCGGCCTGGTAAGGCCTCACTATACCGTCTACTTGACTCGTGGAAACTCTGGTTGCTGCCTGTACAACACCTTCCTGTTGAGTTACGTGATGAAATCAACATCGAAAATTTTCTGCAATGTAGCCTTGTTGAGTTGTGGAGTCATTTATTCACAGCAGTCGTTTATTCACGAAGAGAACACACAATAATTGATTCATGAGTGGAATTTATATTACATACATACTTATGTCGATAACACATCCAATGAGCGATGAAACAGCCTTAGCATAAGACTGAATAAAAACTCAGGAAGTAGACGACACTGGTTTAGAACTGTTTATTACCAACCACAAGGGGGTTCATATAGTACTGTTATTGTTGATTACTTCATCTTCTCCTTATCCTTCATTCCATCACTGCTTCGTGATCGCAGCAGTCCATCACCTGAATCAACCGCTTCACCCCCTACATCTCCCCCCAAGTGACGAAGTCACATGTTACCTTATCAGGTACCACAATTGCGCACCCCCGCCAAAACCTTTGCACTCATCCGCAGTTTCAATACTTCACAACTCTTTTACTCGCCACTTTACCACAATCAAAAATCAATTAAAAATTTAACACAATTCATCACTTATTCCATTGGGCGGTCTTGCCCCTCCCTTCTTGCGCGTGGCGGAGCCGTCTCATCGAGCCTTGCCATGTGTTGGGCACACCTCAGACGTACCTCGCTGAGATCTTTTCTCAGTGCGACCCTGCGTCTCCGGCGTGGACGGCGAGTTTCCCTTCCTCGGTAAACACGCACGCCACGAAATGGCGGGTTGGTTCCGCGAACGGCTCTTTCTGCTGACACCGCTGGCACTCCCTCAATAGGCAGTTCCGAACTCTCTCTCACCTGCCAACTCCAGACCAATTTTCGAACAGACACATTCACTCACCTGTCCTTGCGCGGGACTAGTGACTTGAATTAAAATTGGCGGACTCGACAGCGCCATTTGCGCCGAGGGCGTACTCGGCGGCGGTGGTGGCGGCGATGCGGGATAGGGCGGGGTAGCTGGCACATACGTTCACATAACTGAGGCGTTTACACGCTTCCCCATTCTTACTCTCTTGCCATCCACGTGGCTTGCCACATCCACCACCTTTACGCTGTTCCTTATTCGAACAGGTTTCTCCCTCTCTTCCAGGTAAGTTCTCATCCGAACCGTGGGCATACGTGTTCGACTAGATCGCCTTAACTTGCTTGCTCTTGCACGGGAATTCTCCTACCAGCCACCATTGCGTAGTCCTCCTCTGATGTTATCCTCTCTTTTAATTGGTCAGCGTGCGCCTCCCGGCTTCCTGTTCCGAAATGGACCTCGTACGTTCGCCTGCCCACTACCTGCGTATTCCTGAAATCCACTTATCTCCTTTTTGATAGTTACGGATATATACCTGTTGTCCAACTACGAAATGCCTTTCTACTCTTCCCCTTCTACCGTAGTCAGCCACCATTCGCTCCCTGTAGTTATGATTACTCAATGCTTTCCCTTTTGTCTTATACACATCCAATGTGGTTCTCAACTCTCTTCCCATCAAAATTTCGGCCGGCGATTTCCCTTTGGCTGGATGAGGGGTAACTCTATACTCGAAAAGCAATACCGTTAATATATTTGATGGCTTCTTACCATCACGCATTCCTTTATACCATCCCTTTTGAAAAGTTTGGACAAATCTCTCTACTTCTCCATTGGAATTTGGGTGTTAAGGCAAGATTTATATTAGTTCAATGTTCCTTGCCTTACAAAATTCATTGAACTTCAACGATGCAAAGGGTGGCCCACTATCAGAAACAATTTGTTGTAGCCCATGGTGCGCAAAAATCATTCTAAGTTTTTCTATCGTGTGTTCCGCCGTGGTCACACCCATGAGCACTACCTCTGGTCGATCAGACTTGGCATCAACCATTACCAGCCATTTTTCTCCTCCCTGGGTTTGGCAAAAATCAATCTGCAACCTTTGCCATGGTTTGGCTGGTTCTTTCCATAAGTGCAACAGTGTTTTTGGTGGGTCGTTACCAAATACCGCACACGCTCACATGTCCGAGCTACCTGAGCTATCTCCTTATCTATTCCAGCATACCAAATCTTCCGTCGAGCCAAACTTACCATACGTTTCTTGCCGTAGTGGCTACCATGCAGCATTCGTAACACCGTTTTTCGAAACTTCCTGGGTATTATCACCCTGTTCTCCCACATGAGGCATCTATTATAGAGTTTGTCCACAACGCTGTGTTCGGGACATCAATCCGTACCGTTCCGCCAGGTCCAATTTCTTCGGTTGGAAGTGGCTTGCCATTGCCTCGTTCAGCTCCTTCAGTGGCACCTGTCCTGGCTCCCTGCCTTGTAGCAGCGACTCTAACAGCTCGTAACTACTTCCTCCGATTTCCTACAAAAAGATCAATCTCTGCTCAATTTTATCACCGACTTTCCTCAGTACGAGGAAATTATTGAATAGGCGCTACCAAGTGCGCCACGGTGTACCTGGCACATAAGCGCCAGGTGCGCGTCCCCGGTAGACCTCTACTAAGGTACCGGGTTCCGCCACCGCGGACGCCTGAATAGAAACGGTACCGTCCAGTGATGTCGACATCTTGAGCTCTCTTGGATGCTGAATTGACTGCGGCTTCCTCTGCTTGCGTCGGTCTTCTTAACCGTGGGTTACATCCTAATCGCCACTCAGGAAGTAGACGACACTGGTGTAGAACTGTTTATTACCAACCACAAGGGGGTTTATATAGTACTGTTATTGTTGATTACTTCATCTTCTCCTTATCCTTCATTCCATCACTGCTTCGTGATTGCAGCAGTCCATCACCTGAAACAACCCCTTCACCCCCCTACAAAAATCACAGATTGATTTTGACTCATCCTTTGTTCTCCTCAAAAAACGATCGACTGAAAGTTGGCCGCAACTTTATTGTTGTCCAAACACTTCTTCAGCAAGGAATACATATTATCACGTCTGATGCGCGGTGAGGGTCTTGAGGGTTTTCCATGACGTGGTACTATGTACACCATGTGAAGAGCTAAGCTATGGTTTTCACAACCGGTGGACGGTTAATCCTGTTGAGTCCGGTCATAACTTCGGAATTTCTTTTCACAGCTAAGCCAATTAGAGGGTGTCGGTGGGATCCTTGGATGGAGTTTGATTGCACCTTGGCTTTATTCTTTTCAAGCCTTTCCTTTCGACGTACTCTATAACACTGTGAACTCTTTTGATGAAAAACGATGAAGAGGTTTCGAACAGAATTTAGGTTGGGCGCTGGCGCTCCTACTAACCTTGCTGCAAATGCAACTTTGATGAATTTGCCTCTATAACGGACCATAATGTCAACAAGATGTTGATCCGCAGTCAAAAATGATTGTCCAGCACAAAAAGGGAGCAGCCTGGCCATGAGCAAGGAATTCCGTTCGTCGATCAATGTATTTTATGGTGTGGTTGTGAGACCACGAAACTACTCTCATGTAATATCCTCTTCGGAACATGGTATCTGAGACCATGAGAGGAAATTCAGAGCGAGTGACCTCCGTAGAATAGTTAATGCACTGCACTCTGCAAGGTGACGGCAGGATTACGGTGCCACCTCCACGAGAGAGCGCAGACGGAAGGAGAAATATGATGAAGGCGCCCGCGCACTTCAAATCAAATGCACTGCCATGGATGGGCGAGTGGTCAGTTGATTTTCTTATGACTTGTTTTTTTTTTTTGAAGATTTGGATCAATCTGATCAGAAGTTCATATGCATTCTTTGCTTTGCAGGTAGCCTCTCTGCCTCATCTTCGATAGATTTCTCCTTCTGATGTGATGGTGCGACTGAAGAAACCCCCTGTGTAAGTTGAAACTTGGCTTCTTGACTTTTGGGAGCTTTCCCGAACTTTTTCGTTTGCAGAGGAATAGAAAAAATTTATTTTGCCATTTAGGAAGACGGGATCCTCTGGTGTGGACGTGAACACCGAACAATGTCCACGCATGACCGATGTCGACAGCTCACGGATTAAAAGTGGACAACCGTCTTGTGGGAATCCTGTTCGGACTCGAGGTGATATTATATGCTAGATCTTGTCATCCCATATTTCAAAGTTTCACAAATACAAAGATTCTTTGAACAAATGCGCCTCTGAGGAGTTAAATCAGGTACAGGTCAGCTTTTGACATCAACTCGATTCCACTATGATAACTCGCCTTTTCCACATTTGAAACCACCCTGAATGTATGTGAAAGGATGTCCTGAGTTTGTGTTTGGGATGTCTTGACTATGCCTCATCACCTTGAATCTTTGACAACGAACAAATGAGGAACCTAATTTCGTAATCCCACTATTGAAAGGGAAGAGGGCCCATATAACTAGTTCCAGTAGCAGTGTGAACTTCTATATCCTCACAAGTCATTCAATAATTAATGGACTTCCTTGGCGACCTAATCATATCTTCCGGAAATTGGCTTTCGGGATCACCTCTTTGACTTCACCGGATTGCACGCTGTGAGATACGTTGAAGTAAAAATTCAATGGATTTATCCACACACCTTACAGAAACTCCTATGTGCATTGATCCTTCACATTTGAAACAACACTCGTTCTGCACAATGCCTTCGAGAAATAGTTTTCAAGGTTGGAAGGATCACTTCGAGCGTCTCTTATAGCTACCGTAAACGCTCCAATGTTGAGGGATCTCAGCCGAAACCCGCCGCTGAACTAAAGCTTTTATGATAAAACTTCCACTAATTTCCCTTCATGCATTATTACTTCACATAGTAATTCCCCTGACTTCAGGTTCCAGGAAAGCATCGGTTGCGTCCCCCAAATGGCGAAGTATCAGAGCCGTCAGAAGAAGTAGTAGAAAAACCGGATCTAATAGTCGAATCACGCGAATCAATCCTCCGCCAATATTGAACAGCATTCAACTAAGACCGAGACGTCCCGTTGCATCCGCATGTAGGAAGGAAGTCAAGAAACGTCGATGTCCTAAACCTTCTCACCTTTCTGTGAAAGGCACTACCACAAAGAACCATGGTAGACCACTGCAATCTACATCGCATGTTGCGCGCTGTAAACCTCCATCTCACGACATACCAACAGATGTGCCTGACCATACATGGAAAACACAAGGTGAGTAGTGCTTGATTATTCTTTTGCTTAACACAACATTCACTTCAATAGTAGTCTTCCTGAATTATAGCGCATTACAGGTGTTGTAAGTGCCCGAAAAAGCGGAGCTGGCCGGAAACGAGCATCATCTACAGTTCTCAAAAGTTGCAGACTAAGTGGCAATCACACAAAGAGCCCTTCCTCGAAGAAGTCGGTGAAGAGGGCAACTTCCACGCGTAAAGGAGGTGAGTAAATAAGCAATGACAATCCTTTGGCTTCTTCAATGTTTTGCTCGATTTTTTTGTGCCCTTTAGATGGATCGCGGATCTCCACTGCAGCTAGCGATAGAGGTGAAGGTATTACTCCGGCACTGGTCCGTGCTAAAGAATTTCCAACCAAGCCAAAGATTTGTTCCGTCTCCAGGGAACAAAAATCAACAGAAGGTGTGGTGACTAATCAAATGAAAAAAGACGGACCAGAGTTGAAGGAGGCGATACGACTAGAGAAGGGCAAACAAAAGTTGGAAGAACGAGAAGGAAACAAAGCGGAGAGGCTACCAAAAAGTGGTGTGAGGCCGAATTTATCTCGAAGGAAAGATGTTCGCGAGCAGGAGAGGAAGAGGAACCTACCGAGAAATTTGCAGGCTATGGACAAAAGAATGAAGCTCGACAGCCATTCGGTAAGCAGATCTATTCCATACCCAATGAATCAACTAATACTGACTTTGCTTTGCTGCAGGAGAATTTCAGTGCAAAGTTGGCGAAAACGTTCATTCCAAGCCCGTGTAATAGCTTGCTCCCTTTTGTCGACGTTAGCATTTTCTGGAGGATTTTTGTTCCAGGAGAGGTCTTCTTTGGGCGATGGCTGGTNTGTACCTACTACTGTATAATGTTCTCTGCTTTCCTATTATAGTACACCTCAAATTTTTCCCTACCGTTTTCGAATGTTGGTGTGACTCTTCAAGCGCACGGAAGATTGTGGTTCATGTCTTTTTACAGGTCTTAGATGAAGTTCCATCACATCGGTATGGTGTAATAGCATACCTCGTTGTCGAAGAAGGAGATGCTGCCGCCCAGGTATGATTCGCTTCTTTTCAAAATGCTATGGAGCTTCAGGTTTCCAGTGTGTTCTATATGCCCAACTAACGGAGAGCCCTTTCGCCACCCTTCCGGAAGAAATGTACTTTGTACAAATTGTGAGTTTTGAGCACGTAATACATTGCGCCACGCAATTTTTTTCAGCAAACTTGATGTTCAAATGCAGTGTTTGCTCTAAGAAATGCTTCATTCAATCTTTTTTATAGTGATTATTATGATCCTGTTGATGTCTTAAGCTGACGTTTTTTAGCAATCGGAGAGAAATCGCTCTTCCATGTTCCAAACGATTGTTGAAGCTCGTTTCATAGATGCGGCTCCGCAATCTCCTCCATTCTTCTATGCCATAGTGTTGCTGCGGTAAACTAATTACATTTCTACAAACTGTAGTAAAAATAGTTGTAGTTGGTCATAGTATTTGCATATTTCCATGATGAGATATAACGTACGTCGAGGGTGACGGTTTGAAGGCACATTCATTGACTAGGGCGAATCAAGCCTCGAACCTGGTCTCATATAAAAAGTGCACTTCTAGAAAGAATGGGAGCATAGGAGCGGTTTGACTCCTGAAAGCAGACTTTGTCGGAACCTAATTCAGTGATTTACAGAACGGTATTTTGCAGTGATTCTATCTCGCTTCATGATTTATGGCACGCTTACCCTCATCCTCCACAGGGAACTCTAGAAACGAAGGCGTGGAGCATAGGAACGGTTGGTCGTCTGGCAGCCGATATTCTCACAGTGCGTAATACGCCTTTGTTTCACATTTAGAACGTATTTTAGTGGCGATGGCCATTCAAAATGAAATGTATTATGACTTGAGTGTTTTCGGATGCTGATCTGAAGCCAAATTTCCAAACTTATGAGGCGATTTTGGAACAAAACGGAACGTGCTTCATCCTTGTCTGGGATTCCTACTTACGTAAAAGTTCATTAAGTCATTACCCATGCTAAAAGAGGATGTAGTCGTTAGAGCGGTGCTCTCGCAGGCTGCACGAGGATTTGCATTCGAGTGTATGAGCTCCTTTTCTCTTTGTGAAATATTGTTATAGTGTATTTTTGAAATAGATCTTCTCTGTGACTATATGCTGCCTTAGCTCGCTTCAAGGATCATCACAAATGCTTTTAAAATGGAGTGTTGACCTTGGGAGTCTTCCTTGACCGTGGGAGTCCTCCTTAACACGTATTGTAACATTTTAGAACAAAGATGCCTGTGGTGTACTGTTGCAGATGATCTTAGTGCTGATTCTGCTCATTTCTGTGGGAAAGAACTATAGGACGAGAGAGTGCATTACTCAAATTCTATGAGATATCAATAACAGCATCATGCGTAATTACTCCATGAATTGATAAGTGCGAATTTTCTGCGGTTGAAAGAAAATGGACTTAAATGAGCTCGTAATGTCTCCCGCACATTCTTACATATGCATGGACGCCTGAAAATTTTCGTGGCTATCAACGATGAAAAATGTTATCCAAGCCATACTCACTATAGCATTGATGCACACGTGCACATATATGAATTGTATTGTTTAGTAATGTTTCTCCCGAAATCATCGCTCTATCCTACTATATATAATTCGCTAAGTGTATTTTTGGTTTGTCGGTGTGTTTGTGTGTGTGTATTTGGGTAGGTGCATGTGTGTGTGTGTATCGGTGTGTGTTTCACCGGAAATTCATAGTTCCTGCTTCCGTGGATCTAGGGCGTTGAAATTTGGTAGAAGTGCAGGCGGCAGGATGGAAACACTCATGGCAGGACCAGACTCCACCCACAGGAGGCGGGGCGTGCGCGATAGGCATTTTTGACCGCAAATTACTAACTCCTGTTTACGTGGACCTAGAGCGACAGGAGTACATGCGTTAGGATGGGAACACTGCTGATAGGTGATAAGAGGTGATAAGAATTGAAAGCAGCTGATGGAAAGTCTTAGAAGGCGTGGGCCGCAAAATCCGTTACCTCTTATGTGTAAACGGTAGAGCCTTGGCACTTTAGTAAGGGCGTGGATTGAGAAGGCACCGTAGATGTTTAGTCATGAGGCTCAATAACAACTAGACTGAATCAGAGACTGATAACGAGCCATAGAATGGTAGAGCCATTAGGTCTACAACGTCTTTCATATTAACGGTGGGGCACTTTATTAGGCGGTGTGGGCTCTAAAGGGAGCGGAGGTAATTGGTGACAAGGACTGGTAACAAGAGGGCAAGGGCTGAGGAAGAGCCTAGAATGCTAAATCCGCTAAGTTTATCCCCTTCGTGTCAACACTGGGAACCTTGGCCTTTTATAGGTGGTGTGGGATGTGTGGCATGGTCGTAGGTACGCTGTGACCGTAACTGATAACAACTGATAAGGGCTGGTATAATTGGCCATGAAGTGTAAGAGCCACTTACCAGTTAAATCCTAATGGCAATGATATTCACAATCAAACTTTTACTCTTTGACATGTTTCATTCAATAAGACGGGATGGTAGAGTAGGGCGACAAAAGTGAGTGATTAGGGCAGGGTAGGGACCCATTAGCCTACTACGATAAGCAGGTGAGTACTTTGTTCATTTATTGCTATCAGGTTACAACCGCTACCTGGCAAGGTTTGAGACTCACCATCAGTGAAGGATCCTTTTTGTTCGATACCATTTGCGACAAAACTTAAACGATCGCCAGTAATCTGGAATTCTCAATTAATGATATCTCCGTAAAAAAATGTCCATTGATAAGGACATATGATAGGATTATCAAAGCAATCCGCTCGAGAGTCGATCGCAACCCTTGGCGGTCCATCAGAGGAATGGCGAGAGAGCTGGGTATGTCGAAGTCTTCGGTGGGAAGGATTGTTAAGGACAAGTTTCATTGCTGCTCCTATCGTATACAAAAGTGCCACTTCATTTCTGTCGAAAAAGGCATCGTAGAGCCGAAAAATGCAGAAGATTTCCTTCGTCGGAGCCTGTAAGTCGGATCTATATTTATGATTCATAGACTACTTCCAGCAGGTCACAGGTCAGCTCGTCGTTTCTGCTTTGCTTCCTTTTAGAATGCTCTTCTTGTAAATTGAAAAGGTAATCTATGAATCACAAATATAGTTTTGACTTACAGGCTCCGACGAAGGCGATATTGCCGAAACGTAAGCCGTGTGTATGAAGTGTTATTAACAATCTTAAAGGCTAATACAACTAACGACGAAGTTGTTTCAATATGCCGAGGTTAATCGAAAGTTGGACATGACATATGCAGCAGGGGATTGCTGACCCACTTCAGTGGTGACACACACCTCATTCGTTTTCTCTGACAAGAAACCTTTCACCATTGAGCCAGTTCTAAACTGCCAAAATGACCGCATTCTGGCAGAAAACATTGGAAGTGCTATGTCTCGAGGAAGAATAGTTGAAAGAACAGCTAACCCTGCCGCAATGATGATTTGGGGGGATCACGGCCACTGGTGAGACACCGTTGGTTTTCAGTCGATGCAGGCGTGAAAATTAATAAGGACGTTTACCTAAAAAACATACTGATGGACATGTCGAAGCAACGGTCCGATTCCCACTTCGAAAACAGTCCATTGTGCTTTCAGCAGGACAGCGCTTTAGCCCACAAAGCCAAGCCCGTCCAGGAGTGGTGCCGACGAGAGTTGACCGACTTCATTAACGCCGAGGATTGGTCATCTTGCTCGTCAGACCTCAACCCGCTTGACTTCTTTGTGTGGTCCTTAATTGGATGGAAGGCCTGTCGAGTTCATCACCCTAATCTGGAGTCTTTGAAAGCAGCACTAAAGAAAACCTGGGAAGAAATGGATGAAGGATACCTGCGTGCCACGTGCGACGAATTTAAAAAGAGACTTAGAGCTTGTTCTTTTGCCGATGAAAGACATTTTGAAATTCAATTGCACGTTAATGTTGTACATAATGTAAGTAAATGTACGTATAAACTTCATCGTCGCTCGCTGTTTACAGCGTAAAATACATTGGATTATATAGGCGCCAATAATTTTAGAACACCCTATGTAGTAAGGAATGTAGCAATATCCGAAATTATTACACGCTGAAACAGCTGTGAAACTCTGAAGCGTACCGCGGGTAGCTGAATATTTCAGAACCCTCCTCGTGAAATACTTTTCAGAATTCAAGGTGCCTTCAAGGTACCATAGGGGTTTGAACCATCTGCTTACGGCAAATACATTCCTTCGGAATCTTTTGCACTTATTCTGTTCGAACTTCATCGAGATACCCCTATTCTAGAATGGTTCTTCATTGATGAACCATGAAACCGGTTTGCATCCTTAAAAGTCATGATTAGTCATTCCAGATCATAGAACTGGTTTACGAAACAGGCTACACCTTTCGGAATGTCGATATGTCTCACTTCCACCTAGATATAAGGAGTCGTCGCTTGTATCTGAACAATGCATCTGAAGTAGGTGACATAGCGAAAAGTTAATTCGTGCAGTTGATAGTTTCGATGAAATGTAGTCTTGATTGTATTTTGTTCCACGAAAATATGTAAAGGCTTTTAGGTTGCCAAAAGTACAGAACTAATGGACTTGAAGGTAAAGAACGAAGAAGTTCTGTTTCATAATCACTGGCGTGGTTGTCCAGAATTCGCGCCTCTCAGTTGGCACGAAAACGGAAAGAGTGAGTGAATTGTCACAGTGACAGCTGAGGTTATTATGGGTCATTCACGTGTTCGTTCCATCGAAGGCACAGTTCGCGATACTCGCGATACTTATATACTAATACTTCGGTTTTAGACGGATAATGAAAGCAACGTTCAGAATAGTGCAAAAAAGGTGAAAAGAGTGCGAGAATTGGCGTATCTAAAGAAGCAGTGGAACTGAGAGTTGGAAGAGTTACGGGCAAAAAATAGCCTGCTAAGCATGATTGGGCAAGTGCTCCTGCAACGTGTGCAGCTGCATAGAACTGACTAAATTGATGTTGAAGGATGGAATTTTTTCTATTATTCTTCTGCATTGTGGATATACTGCTGCAGCCGAGCATGCAGGAAATCTGAAGATTGACAGCAGCAGAGAATAATAGAACGGCAGTGAAACATCCCCTCACCACTCGGAGATACAAGACGGAATTATCGTCCCATGACTGTGTACACAGTAACCTGAACACACTGAACGCCTCAAAAACCCGTCACATATACGACGCAACAGAAAGATACCTCGCGTCAAGTCCACGGGGGTGTGTTGGTGGGGCACTAGTGGATTATTGTACCACACGTTCACTGAACGTTAAAATCCCTCTAATTGATTACCTGATTATATACTGAACGAAAGGGTCCTGGTGCGGATATTGCAACCCGTATTGCCTCTATAACTCTTGTGACAAACATCGGTCGATTGGGGTCGCATCCGACCGATCCGATTAATGGGGCTCCTATTATGTTCTAGCTCTTGAATTTTTGGGCCCGACAGCGTCCTTTGTGTTCCTTGGGGGCTAGTCCTGAGGGGAAACCTAAGAAACCGTTTTTGCCGTGAACTGCGGCTTAAATACTACATTTCACAGTCAACCTTCATAGCACCATCATAGAGTACACGGCTTACTTCTGACCGTCCTCCTTGTGCTACAGTTGGAGTACCTTAAAAAGCCCTGCTTCTTGAGTCAAGAGAAAATTGAGTTTTCAGTAGCCCCCTAACGAAAAGTGCAATTGACACAGATCAAAATCAGTTGATCATCATCGATCGCTACATTTGCAACTACATATGCTTCCACACTTATGGGTTGGGAAACAATGGGGAATGAATCATTTATTATGCAGCAACCATTTTTCACATAATCCCGTTTCATTCCTCCTCCATCATCGCTTGATTCAATCCAGTTGCGTCTTCTGCACGCCCCTTCTATCTTCTGCTAGTTCTTCGCTTAAAAAGGTCTTCACCCGACTACCCTCTTCGTAACCGCCACTTTTCTTCAACTTCCCTTGAGTTTGAGCACTGTACTTTTGAAGGGACCGATCCTGTCAATAGTCGAACAAATGCTCAACAGATCAATACTAATCGGTTTATTCGCTGTTCTGTGTCCCCAGCGAAAATTTTACTGCACGTGATAGCTCAATATGAAGGGGCGAGGCTGTGGGGAAACATTGCCAACCTGCACATTTCAAGGATTGCATATTGCGAAGTTTTTTTTTTGAATGAGCGTTTCGTTTATACTCAAGTAATCTGCAACAAATACAAGGAAAATATTATCCTTCCCTGGTGCGCTCGAGAGCGCAATAACCGATCTCCCCTAAGCAATTGCATCGTGTGTTCTAGGGACTTCAGTGCCCACCTAGGTCGAGAACTGAGGCGAATACTGCCCGTTCTGTTTCTAAAAGGAAAAGTAGAGGAAAATTCTTGGTTTAAATCAGTGAACGAAGACTGCTGGCAACATACATATACTGAAGGCGTACTCCAATACAATCTTCGACCGAATGCTGAGAGCACTTGGTTCTGTTGGAGATCTCTTTCTGAGATGTAGAGGGCTACAAACCAAGTACGAAAAAACTACCTGAGCCGTCAGATCCGTTATTATCTCAGCCTTCAAATCCTGTTCAAACCAATTGGGCTACGCGCGCTAACGCGTGCACCACAAGCCCACTACCGCTTACCTACGACATTTTAGAATACAAGTGTAAACAGTACCGGTTGACTTCCCATTTCATAACTTGTCCTCATCGCGGTTATGTGACGTTCACACTCTTCATCGTGCCTTTCGGAAGGTAGCACACATGGACATATAAACAGACACAAGGTTACCGCTTTATAATAAGAAGATGCTTCGAAACACGTTTGCAGCAAACCTCGAGAGCGTTTGGAACCTGGTACATTGAAAATGCTGGACATTCGAAAGGAACTGGTTAAGCTGTGACACTTGTGGCTCAGACCGTTCTAAACATGACTGTAAGGTAGAGTCGCTAGTGTTTGAATGATATAAAAACGGAGTTTTGGACAGATTCCCAAGAAAGCGGTATTGCAGCCATGCGCGATGTCGTTTGATAACGCACTTGAAGGAAAAGAATAGCAATTGCCTTAATCGCAAGGGTCAGAAGTGTTCGACAAGCGAAAAAAGATAGAGCGCTCGACCAATTGAGTTCGGGTAGAACTTTTGAGATGCTCGCAGCTCCTCACACGCTAAATAGCGAATCGTTTAGCAAAATTCTTTCTTCAGGAAATATTCCAGAAGATTGGGTGAGCTCAATTATGAAAATTGCACGAGAGAGGATTGCGTAATGTCTTTTATGACTACTGCTCGACGCGCTTCTGTCCGTAGAGCTCATAGGCGCAGTTTTGCGATGTCGACGGATTTTCTCGCTTTCTCGCCACAGATGCACTACTCTCTAACAACAGTTCCATTTTTCAACTCGAAAAGGGTACTCCAAATTAAAATTAATAACAACATAGAGGTTTCACGAGATCAGCATGACGGAGTGGCAGGGAGGAGTTTTCGTACCAGATTTCCTTTGATGTAGTTACGTGAAAATCTGACTGCATCAACCCAAACTGACCGAAACTTCCTTCCACTGTTACCGTGACTCATGACAAGTTGTTTAAAGTTCCTACATGGGACTCCCTTGAAAGGTGCATCCCCTGGAATGCCATTGACATTCGTTCGCTATGGGTGCAACATTCATAGTTCATCAGAGGGAGATTCGCAAAAATCTTTCTAATCGTAACTGTGTCTTTAAATTACAGATCATATCGAAACTGCGAATAGCAATCACTTATCCAGATAAGAAGCGTTGCCTATGGTAATAGATTAAAATAATTTTCTCAAAAGCTGTGCCTTTTCCAATAATCAGTTTTATCTTCGACCATTACTTATCACTAGCCCACCATCATCCTCAACTCAGGGCGAGAGTGGAGGGCTGCTTGAAAAGCGTCTTCTCGAGTCCGCAAAAATAAATTCTGTACTCTTTTGTTTGTTTCTATGGTCCTCGGCGCATAGAAACAAAGGGGCTATGCAAAAAAGTTCATAGTATGTCATAATTCAAGAGCATTCAGAAAGGCGCACTCAGGAATCGTTGGTCAATTCAGATAGCGTCGTTAATGTAACGGATTGTGCAGAGGCGCTTTTCTACATCATGATGGAGATGTTGGGTTTCATGTCATGGAGAGGCCTAGGCAAAGACGAAGTGAGTTAATTTGTTTATTGGGAGGAACAAGATTTTCAAATCAGCAGGAATTTTTATTCACTTTGAAACACTACATCTGTTTCAACCTCTCATGATGACGAATTCAAGACTAGATACCAGCGGTGTTATCAAGGCAGGTCCTCGAGCGCAGTTCTCTCTTCGTCCGAAATCGTTCAATTACTTTCAGAAACAACCAAAATTTCATTTAAAAAACTTGTGCTCTGGACATGTATATCTGGTGTAGGTCGCTGAAAGCTTCAAGTGTTGCAGATTAACCCATTGACGACAGCGCACGTTTTGGATTTTTCGGCCGCGTGGGACATGAGCGTTCCGGTGGGCGCAGCCAGCTTGACGCGCATGCGCGTCAAGGTGTCTCACGAGGTGCACTTTTTGGAAGCCAAAGCTGAGAGGCAACATAAAAAGTGTATTATGTTGGTGAATGAAAAGATTAGTCAACAGGGAGGTGCCCTGCTTGTCTGCTCCCTCTTAGCGATATAGAAACAGCTTCGAAGCACTTGTAACGCAAAGACAGGAAATTGCCACCTAGAGGCCTAGAAGGCTGTAGGAAAGGGAGAATCGGGGGTAGCAAGGAATTTTGCTTGCTATTAGTGAAATCTGGAGTATGTGAATTTCCATTGCCTCGCTAAGACAAGTGCAGACAAGTCGTGCGCCACATAGTCGCCTGGCCAATTGCAAATTCTCATAACATCAACGACGAGGAACATCTCGAAAGCAACACCTATAAAATGGCTGGAGTTGCAAACGCTTGGAAGCTGTACAACGATGTGGTGAAGAATATCAGGCTTAATGACTTCAAATTAGAAGTGGTCAAATCCCTGCTAAATGTTGATTATGGCTACAATTCGAGTCATCACTGTCGCTCCTGCGACATGTGTTGGAGGAGGTACCTAGAGATCTAAAAGGAATTAACAGGATGAGATGTGTAGAGCGTTACGCAGCAATGTCCAAAGAGCAAGGATCTGCTAGAGCGTCGAAAAGAACAAAAAGGGTCAACCCACGTTGCAGTAGGTTCAGGAAATTATTTCGCATTGATTGTTTCAATAAAAAACACAAGTCCTGTCGCATAGAAACGTAATCTTTTGAAGTTATTGTGCCTTATTACTAATTACTTATGATTGATTCTATGATTTATTTATGTGTTTGTCCTGAAAAAGAAGTCAAAGTTCAGTCTTTTAGGTGAGACTTTTACAAGGTTTGGAAAATCTTTGCTGGAATAAACCATATTTGCTCCGATCATGGACCACGTTGTTTGTAGAAGACTTAATGTTTTATCTATCGAATAAACATAGAAAAACTCCAAAAAGTTGCGATNTCGCAAAAAAGGAGTGGTGACAAAACCTTGACGCGCATGCGCGTCACTCGGTCCCTCGCGGTCTGCAAGGCTTGACGCGCATGCGCGTCAAGGTGTCGTCAATGGGTTAATTACATTCGAACATTCTGACTTCGATTCTCTTTTTTATGTCGAGGTTGAAATGTCTCACCAAAGTCTATCACAACTTCTTCCCTTTTCTTTTCATGAAAAATCAGCAGTTTGCTGCAGCTCCATATCGAGTAGTGCAAATCGATATTGGTCAAAGTCCCTTACTATTATCGATCGCTAGGTTCGTAGCTATACTCTCAACACTTCGGAATTCTATTTCAGTTGGAACACTGTAACACTAAAGTCAACAAAGTTACGATTAATCAGTCAAATACACAACAGATCGATACAGCGAATCGGTGTACCGCCCAACGTACCACTCCGTGAATTCTAGCACGCATGAACGCTCCGTGTTTGAAGAGAAGAAAGCGCTATCGATTGGATTCCTCTCTCCGACGCCCTTCCCCATTCTCGGAGTCTGAACTGGCCACCTGCCATTAGTGTTTCCATCTTGTCGCCTGTATCCCTCCCAATCTCAACGCTCCTGCTTTGAGGGAACAGTTTTCGCGCACGCCCCGCGCCCATTAGGCTCAGCCTACATCTGCTCTAACATTAGTGTTCCCTTGTTGCCGTCTTTTTTTCTTCTGTCTAGAGTTCGTGCCGCGCCCCAGCAAGGTCTGCTCTCTGTACTTTTTAGTCGTCTCCACAACTTTCTTTCTGTTACATCTTCTGCGTTGAGCTTCGTTTCGACAAAATCTTTCTTGATCACGTCTAGCAACTCATCTTGGTGACACTGAGTGACCGCTTCTCTTCGAACTCCAGCACTCTTCTTACTGGGCGATGGCCCTCTCAGTACACTTCCCTTTTATTGCTGGCGCTGTCTCTCATTTTCGGCTGTACAGAGGTATTCGTATGACCGAGCTGACCTTCTGATCGGGTCCAGTTGGGTCCGAGTGCAGGCGCATCTCAAGATACTCATTTCTGCTGAGTAAAGTTGCCTTTCATGATTCTTATCTACGGGTCAGCACTTGCTGCAGGAGAGCAAGGCGGGCCTCATAACTGCTCCATTCAACTTCCCTTCGAACCTCCTGAAGCACCGCTGCTCGCAGATATTCACTGGCCACTCAACTCCCTCCATTCATCCATCCCGCTTTTTTTCAAGTCTTGACAGCGCATTCCAAGCTGGTCCAGAAGGTCCAAACTTTCTTCAGCAAGCTGGCCACTTCGCGGATGTCTCGGGAGCTCTGCACTATTTCAACTTCCCCGAGATAATCTACAGTACGCTTCCCTGAGACAATCTTCGACTGCGCAGTCCTCCAAACCAGAGTATCTTTTCATGTCCACCCGGAGCCCGTTCCCCGCCAGAACATTCTGCTATTTCTGCAGCTGGCCCTGGATGCCCTTCTGTCAGGTCGCTATCAGAATAATGCCATAAGCGTAGAGGATGGTCTTCAGTAATCCACCCGGGAGTCTTACCGTTATAGCATTTAATGCTGGACCCCAACCGTGACGTCAATGGCTCCTTTTAAGCAGTGAGGAGTGCCGACGTTTGGTTGGACCCCACCCATGCACATCCTTGATCAAGGAAATCAGGTTCCGAAACGTTCCGTTCTCCTAATGCTCTCTAGAGGACTGAAAGGTCAAACACCTTCAAATCGAGGAAGGTTATGTGGCAGGTTTACGCTTCTCCAAAAATTCTCCATTTGTCTTTCTGTGAGGCTGGCACCCGTTGTATATCTTTCTGGAATGAAGCCGCACCGCTTCTTTAAAATGGAACCTGTTCCTGAACCTTGAGTCGACTAGCCGCTCGCACAGTCTCATAGTGTGTTAGCCTTACCTCAGGTAGTTGGAACAGTGTACCTTATCTTCCTCTTCTTGAAGATGCGACGATAGAAGTGCTTCTCCTCATATTCGGTATGCTCCCTTCAGTTTCCTTGATGCTCAGGAATCGCGTGAGGCACCTAATCCCATGTTCTCCGAGCGTCATCCTTGTTTCGATTGGTACCCCATCCTGGTCATTAACTTTCCCAACTTTCAACTCCTGATTACCCATTGTACCTCCATCCCCGCCCAGAAAGCGATGAGTTCGACTGACACTTCAATCTGGGAGGTGTCCTCTCGATGGAATTCTTAGTTACGGGTCCTGTTGAAGTATTCATCCACTCTATTTTACCTCACGGGGCCTCTTCAGATTGCACCGTTGCTGTCCTTTCCATCCCTCTCTACTCTGATGTTTTCAGTATCGCGGTGCCGTATTTTGTCCAGCCGGGAAAAGAACTTTCTCCCTTCTCGGAGAAAAGTTCTCCCGGCTGGACAAAATACGGCACCGCGTTATCGAGCATTTCCTACGAGGCGGACAGTTCCTTGTTCTCTTCCTTTGCTACAGCAACTTTGGCGGGTCTCTTGCAACTTCTCTAGACAGCTAGGTTTTCTAAAAATCGCNTCTTCTGCTAGCGCTTGTGGGCGTCCCTTCTGTTTTGTAGCTCGATCCGGCGTTCAGTGTCCCAATCCTAACTGAATTCTTCGATCGATTATTTCTCGGCACTCTTGGACAGGTGTCCTATGCGTCACATCACGGGACGTCTCGGCTTAGTTCCGATTCCCTCAGAGACTTTGTGCGTGACTGTTGTAGCAAGATTCCTCCATTAGCCGGCCGGTCAACCTGGGTCTGACGCAGTACCGACACCATTTTTGTAATTTTTGCAAGCTGTAGTACTTTTTGCCTCGGCAGGGAACGTACTCATGATTTTTCTAAGTGCAGACTGAGCCTACAATCCTAAGCCCTCGACTATCCCTGTCCTCCCATCTTGCTGCCTATACCCCTCCCGGATTTGCTCTAGCCCGCGGGTATAAATTTCGAATCACCTGCCGAAGTGTTCTCTTGTTGCCTTACATATCCCTCACAAATTTGAACACTAAGCTTTGAAATTTGAAAAGCTTCGAAAGCTTTGCAATAACAGCTCTTGCGCACGCCCTACGTCCAGCGAGCGGATTTTCATCTGCCACTTGCCATCATTGTCTTGAATCTGCCACGTACTATCAGGATTCTCATTCTTTCATCTGTTCCCTGTCAAATTTTAACAATCTAGGTTCATGGAAACAGGACTTATAGATTTGAACGCCGGGAAAGGCAGGGATAGCCGGGCGGTCAAGAATGTGGGCTCACGTCGCTTTCAGCAAGAATACGAGTGTCGTCGTTTGTTTGCGCTTCCGCCCACCTCAATGAAACCTCGTCCAGTTTCGAGTTTGGCAACTCTTGCTTCAGTAACCTCCCAACAAATTTTCAGATTCTAAAATCTTTTTACCCATAGATATGATTTTTATGTGGAACCTTCTGTAAAAAACACTTTTGAGAGCACCTTCCCACCAACGTAGGCAGAGCTTTGCTGAGGTACCCTTGCATAGTACATCTGAGATCTTGCTAAGTCCAAAAACATTTTCTGACCTGTAGCCCTCGGTGGAAGCGAGTTATTAATTCATGTACTCAGAATTTACCGCCTATTTTGAAAACGCGTCACCCTCCGCTCGCTTCTCCAGGTGACCGGGCTTTTCTGAAGCCATGATAAGCAATTTCGCCTGGGCATCACCCATTTCAATGCATGTCCTGCATCTGATATCTTCTATCCCAACCAGCGTGTTGCGCTCGCCGCACTCAGTCACGCGCTATGAAGGGGACGTTTTGAATTCCCAGTGGAAGTACACGGCAGTCGCCGCGGAAACACTGCCGTTGACCGTGAGAATTTGGGAGGGTTCAGCCACCCGCATGTCCTTCCCACGTGAGCAGGGCTTCGCTTAGATCATACGTGCTCTAGTGATCTTGCCATAGGATCCAGCCGTTCCAAACTCGACCCCATCACTCCACGTGCTCCTTCAAGCAATATCGAATTTCGTTACACAGATTTAGACGTACAGGCAGACAACCAAACAAAGGGGGACGCCGAATTCGGTTCACATTCATTAAGGATAACTGATGCAACTGTTTTAAGATCATTTATGTGTTTAGTGTGGGTAATTGAGCATTCGGTCTTTTTAAAAGCATCGAAAGATCATGGTGGGTTTCCGTCCTTCTTATGACAGTGTTGTGATAATTTAGCATACCGGCCGCTCCCTATTTGGAACAAAGGATACTTTTCATAACACGAAATTTGACAAAGGATTAACAGGGCATGCACATGGTATTCAAGATGCGCCGATGCATATGATCAGAAGTCTCGATCTGTCGCTCTTCATCTTAAAAACAATGACATGAATGTTCGACTGATAGGCAACCAAAGCCATGAATGGTACTCACAAATGTTGTCGAGTGATAATAACACACCTACCAAATGTTTTTATCAATAAACCCTCCTTTTCTTTGCGAATATATCATTAGATGAGAATCCAAGATTGATAGCGGTCGGATAACTTTTGCCAAGAATTATATTGAAGCGAAGAGAGACCGTGATCCTCCATTAATTCACATTTTTCACTGAGTAGCGGTCGTAATCTAATAACAAGGAATGGACCTGTTTCCTCTCCTTATGATTTAGTACCTTCAATCGCTTCCTATCACTGCACTTGCCTTCCTTGTCGATTGAGTACATATCAAGCAGTTAGAATACAAGGTGGCTGAAAAGTATAGGCGTCGTTTGACACTTGCTGGCACCAGTGGGTATTTTCAGAATCTTGTGGGACTTTTAGAAAGCTTGGGATCTGTACGAGAATCCATATGAGTCATTCGATTGACCGTTCGCCCGAACAGTCGCTACGAAAGTTTCTGCGCATCGACCCACTATCGAGAAGCTGCTCAGAGAAGGTTTCAAGAGCTGTGACATTGCGAAACGACTCGGTGTTCCCTCTCCCACCGTACGGAATGTTGCCGCTGCTCTCAGAAATCGAGGAGGAGCCTCTGCGATGCCAAAAAGGGGACGACCGAGAACAGTGAACACACCGAGGATTCGTGACACCACCAGGAAGAGGACCATCCGCAACCATGGAGTCAACATGAATCGGATTGCTTCTGACCTCAACATCAGCCGTCAAACCATCCAGAAAATTGCGAAACGTGACCTCAAGCTGAACAATTATCTGCCCCACCGAGGACAGTTTCTTTCAGAGCAGTCCAAGCAAAGTCGACAGATAAGATGCAAAAAACTTTTTCGAGAGCTT
>UZAF01016165.1:0-34326 GCA_900617895.1 Haemonchus placei
GAGTGATTCATGGCGAAATTAGCCAAAAACATGATTCTGGTACAGAAAACTCTCTTTACTTTTCAAAGGAGCTCCACTTTTTCAACTCGATGATCGCTGAAGATTAGAAGTTAGTCTCCTACTATAACCCTGTGAGGAAGCGGCAGTAAGTCAACAAAGGAGAACTGCTAGAAGTCACCCTAAAGGCCGACCTTCACCCCAAGAAGATTCTTCTGTCCTGTTGGTGGTCCAGAAGAGGCATGAAAAACACGGGGAGCTGCTGGAGAAGGGATGGGCGGTTGACGCTTAAACATACGTTATCCAGCTGCTGAAATTAGGGGATCACGCCGACTATACTCGTGGAACGAATGCGGGAATCTACTTCCACCATGACAACGCCCGACCTCACACCGCAAAGGCGACCCAGCTCGAGCTGGAGAAGTGCGGATATCTTGATTATCGCCCAGGCCCTCTTCAGCCCTAAACCCGCTTCTTCCGACTACTGGCTGTTCAGCCACCTGCAGCGCTTTCTGGACGGGAAAAAGTTTGAAACACAAGATGATGCCAGAAAGGTACTCGACGACTTCTTCAAGTCCCACCCCCCGTCCTTTTCGGAAGATGGAATCGACAACCTATCTGAGCGTTGGCGTCGAGTAGTAGGTGGTGATGATGCAGACCTCTAATCTTCAGATTGGTTCGCTACTGAGATATTTAAAAACTCGTCGGAGAAAAAACTTATGCATCAACCTAATATAAGAACAGAAATTAAGTAAGGCCAACTAAAACTCTACGTTCGCTAAAAACGTTGATCCACGAGAGCAATTAAGCTTGCGTAGCACCGGCAAATTTGGTCAATCCTGGACTTGGCAGAAATTTGCAAGTATGAGCAAGAATGATGAACCTATTAGTTGGGGTGCTGTCACAAGGGATAGCAATGAAGGTCCTATCTGTTACAGTTCCACTTGACCCGCATCACCCGAGAAAACAGCTCTGTTAGGAAGTCTTTCAGAGCAGAGATGGGAAGTAGTTGGGGTTGTCGTCAGAGACGGCGTTAAGAGGTCTGGAGTGGTTCAGTGGGCACATAATTTCGAAATCGAAAACGATCGAATTTGTATGTAATGAATCGAAGGTTTGGGTGAAAGAGATATTGTAAAGGAGTTTAAGGGGTTCATTGTTACAGCTTAGAGCGTTAACCCAAGAATTTGCATTCGGCCCTGAGATCAGCCAGTTGAATGCCGGACCGAACTTTTCTTGGATGCCGACGCTATTTCCAGCGGCCCCATGCTTCACCCTTTTCCCTACAGAGGATGGGTGCAATTTTCGGTGCGATGCTTGAGGAAAGTTCTTCTAGAATGGTGTGTTGGAATCCGCTTTAAACGAAGTAATGAAAAACGAAGTGGAATGCCAAGGGTGGTCTGTGATGCGGGGGAGTGAGCATTTTCCGAGTTCTTTCCTGGGATACATGAGGTCTACCTTGTTCAGCCAATAATTAGAATAAACAGATGATCTTATTTATTACCTATTAAATTGATGAACATGGCGGAGGTGGTACAGTGGCAAGTGGCGCACTATCACTTGCGCATGGTCCAGGGATCGACTAACGGATCGATATCTGCCTAGGCCAGCCAAGCGTTCTATCTCTCCGGGGTCGGTTTATTGGTACCAGACTCGTCTGGGATGATAAAAGTGCTAGCTTGAAATTCCTGGTTTCCGAAAGTATTGCCTGGGCCAAAAATGCATTCAATATGCCGCTACGATTCCGAATGGAAGACGAATGCGGGGTGCATCCATCAGACGGGATTGATGACTATTAAAAGGTCTCATCCTTTACACTTCAAATTGGTGGACATGATAAAAACTCGTTCAGAACCCCTAAAAGTACTGAGGACCACAGTTGAGCTTAGAACACTTGAAGCCTTCCTTCAGCTCTAGGCTTCTTATTGTCTCACTGTCTTGTGAAGATCATAACGAAGCCAAGGGAAAAATATTCACGACTCTTGGGCAAACTTGTATGTATTAATGTAGATCAAATATTTAATCATCAATAAAATGTGAGGGCTATCAACTTCCTGCTATCTAAAATTTTCTAGAGTTTAGATCAGATATTCGGCTACCCTCATTGTAATAAAAAGTTCAATGGCCTGCCCTTACATGACCCCAAAATCCCTCCCAACGTGATCCCTATCGTTATTCTTGGCCAACAGGGTCTTCTACTAAAATAACCATTATCCATTTAACTCATAATTATAAAATGCCCTCTTATTTACGTTCAGCTACCTTTGTTCGAATCCTACTTGTTCAGTTCAACGGAACTCTATCTTCCGTTCAATGATAAGGTAGTCATATTGTGGCTGTACAATTCCCGGATAAGGTGTGAATTCAAAGAAGTTATTCTCACATTCTCTCGTTTATTTTCTCACGCTGACTTATATAGCGTATGAAATAAATAAATAAATAAATAAATAAATAAAGTTCCGTGACATTTTTTAAGTTGTACGATGCTCCAAACAACAAAGTGTAGCCCGTGGTTTTAACTTCAATGCCATGCGCTTTTTGCAAATCCACGTATTGAGGGTGGAGCACGTTTACTCATCCATATTCGGTTCACTTTTGTATATACACAAACGTAAATTGGTGTTTTTCGAATGAAACTCACTTTTGTTTCATCATAGCTATTTCTGGTTCCTATTTGGGTGTACTGGTTTGTCGGAGCGACTGGTTCAACTTTAAGGTTAAGGTGTCTGCATGGGTTACCATGGTTTTCCATCGTTTTATTTTCGTTTTATGCAGAGCAAAGGTTAAAATCGATACCGACAAATGCCCAAATATGGGTCCCTTTCTAGTAAAATCAGGAATGTTTTGCATGTGCTCTATTGTGTTAAAAAGACCAAGAGTGATTGTGATATGTGGTTATCTTTCTTCAGTTTTATACTGAGAAAGCTCTTAAAATTTGTTTATACTGATTCTAGCCTAAACATGTCTCAGGGAATCAGTTTTGGTCGATTTACATTTGTATAGTAAGTATTTGAACTTTTTGATCCATGAACATCCCGTGTTGGATCGTTTTTTTTTTGCTCGTACCCTTCTCCATTTCCTGCTTGATTGCTGTGTTCCAGCGCTTTCGCCGTCATTCGTGCTCACGCACGATATGGCTACCAATACATCTGAAAGTGATGGTCGGAACAGTCAGGCCAAGTCTAAGGTTCGTTAAGGAATTACAGGATTAGTCTTACAATTGGCGAGTTGCGGACAAAACATAGGCATCGGGCGGGATTGAATTTTCGGTTTCGAAGGCCGAAAATGTCAACCCCGTCCGTGGACAAAATATTGAGCCGAAACAAGCTACATCAATGAGTAGTTTTCTTGAATAAAACAATCACCTATAAACAATCATTTGCTTTCGATCTGATTGCTTTCTACTGTTATAGCTGGACACTCTGAGCCGTGAAGATCTGATCCGTTTTGTTAAGCGCCAACTAGAACATGTGAACTTGTCCAAGATGGAGATCAAACGATTGAAGCAATCACTGGTAATCTTTAGTCTTTCTCATTTTGCGGAAACTTGGCCTGATTCCAGGGCAGTGGTGTGCATGGTGAGCCTTTGGGCTTCAATCTATAAAGAGTCTCACCGTAAATGCCGCAAAGTTTACGAGGTTCCATTTGTTGAATACTTTTGTGCAGTAGTAGCGGCATCTTCAGCACAGTGAGCAAATTATAAAAAATTTGAGGACAGTAATCTCGTACCGTATTGCGTTTGGCAAGCAGATTTTGAACCCATCACGGGGTTCATGGTATTAAATTACATCCCGCAGCACATCCTCCCAAATATTTGATTATCTGTCGTTTTCGTATATCTGCTAATTTTTGATGACTTCATTTTTAAGGAGGAGAAGGATGCTGCAATAAATGATCTGCTCGCAGAGAATTCGCAACTAAAGTCATCGGAACGCGAAAACAATGAAGATCAAGTTACTTCACCTGCTGAGGTCAGCTGTGATTACTTGGAATCTATTCCTGTCCGTTGTTGCTACTCAAATTTGTTCCCCGCGCCTAATAATCTTGAATTCCGCATTGGAACTGTTTTTTTATCTCCCGTTCTATTAATATCTTAAGTAGATCAAGGATTTCAGAATGGCTCCGCGGTCAATGCTGATATGGAGCAATTGCTTGAACTCAATGCTCAGTTAACTAATGAAATTGCCCTTTTGAAAAAAGAGGTAGTTTTCATGTTTTTACACCCATTTTCTATTCTACGCTATTTTATGAGCTTTGTGCTTCTTTTTCGAGCTATTTCTGGTTTCTTTGAGAACATTTCATGTTAATATAGTTTAATTTGCTACTGGAATTATTGCAATCTTACCTACCATTAGCGAGTTACCATGCTCCGCTGAAATGGCTCTGCTTTTGTAAGCAGTGTAAGGTACTTCTCTTTACTCCTCTTTACTCTACTTTGTTCTGCTAGTTTGTTCTGTTCTACCTGTTTAAATCGGGCTCCCGATGTATGTGGAAGGTTAGTTCCACAGAATAGTTTTGCATTCTAACTTTCTACTCCTATAGGTTGTAGTGGCTACCCTCATTGATGAATGAGCGTGATACTGGCTTGTACAGTCTTGCATTTTGTTGCTCTACTGGGACCCTACTGCCGCAGTGTTTTCTGCCCAATCCGTTATAAGTGAAGGTGTGGCGATAAGTTCTACCAACAAAATTCTTCATCAGGTAGCGAAGGGACTATGAACAGTAACGTTACGAGTTTTTTTCACTGCATCAGGCTATCGATAGCATGTTATTCGCATGCCAGCTCTACAACAGCTGCGGCTAGTTTGTTTGCAAGCTCTAAAGCATCCACAGTCTTTCGGAACGTACTGCTTTTCTTGGTGTTGCCTCTTGCACTCTTCATCAGAAGGTCCTTGAAGATCGTTCCACATTACATAGTTCATATCATTGCTGCACCACGCCGTTGCACATGGGGATGTCCATTCACATGTACTACAGCTATGCTTGTCGACCATTCACTGTGCGACTCATCGTGGGAAACTTCGCAAAAGTTCGCTCAGTTGGTCAACTTTCTCCCATTTTGAATATTATTCCAGCGAACTCGCCACGAAGATGACCTTGCCGCTGTTCTGCAGACGAACAATCACCTGCGATCCCAGCTGGATGACGCCCTTCAAGAGGCTGCAGCACTTCGAGAACAACAAACTGCCACAGATGTCTTTTCGCTAGAACTTAAAGATTACGAAAAAAAGGTAAGCCGTCCGATTTTTCACTGTTGTCAACATACACATTCTCATGCCTTCCTGAGTAGCCATATTTTTTCGTCGTTTTTTTCTCCATGGTTCTGCCATGTTTTCTCCCCTGAAAAATCCTTATAGTTCAGAGAAAATTTGAGGAAGTCTCTGTAGAATCGGTACTTCGGGGAGAATTTATGGCATAGGAGTAATTGAAGGGGTTAATAGCCACAACGACAGGCATTATTTGACATCGTCCGTGAATCGTCATGACTATGGGTTTTAATTTGCAATGTGTAATCTATTCTTTCCTCTAGATGGTACAGCTTAACAAGTCGCTCAAAAGTGCCGAAACTGCTCTCGAAGCAATCAAGGCTGAAAAAGAAGAACTGATCCAGCAGTTGAGCACCCAAAAGTGAGATGTCGTACTTTTTCAAATCGATATATTCCATTACTATTACCTACCCCATAGTTGATATTTTTCAGAGGTTCAAGCGTTCGCATTACCACAGAGTGCTCCGTGCTTCAGCGACAGCTCCAGGAAGTTAAAAACGAGTTAAATGGTGAGGGTTCTATCTTCGGTACCTATAATTTTACCTCATCTCCAAGGCATTCGAGTTGGTTATGTTTCATGCCCGATGCTTTTGTTTTATATTGCTTGTTTTAATGTTTTTTCGTACCGACCGAACCTTCTTATCCGTTCACTAAGGTTTCTCTTTCTTGCACGGTCTCTTTTTTAGGGTTTCTAGAGTTATGCTGAACTATTGTGGCTCGATCCTTATAATACCAATCTTAATCAGCAATTAACTTTTTTTTTNTTTTTTTTTCTCTAGTTCTTTAGCAATCGAAGGAAAGTGTCGAGTTCACAATGGTCACGAACAAGGGAATCAGTTTGTATGACACATCCAAGTTTTTTTCGGATGTTGTTCCTACGGGCTGCCTCTTTATTCTAAAAGTGGGCCTCTAGCGTGAATCTCTCTTGAACCCAAGTTGACTTCTTCCCTGATATAAATAGGAATATTTGTGATCTTCAGTACTCATATGTACATCGTTTCGAATTAACACTATGCTAACCGTGATTTACCTAATGGTGGTGTCCGGAACTGATGCCAAATGTGTGCTGCGCGGAAGTCGACGACTTTCCTCCTTTTCGACTATTTCTTTTATCCCCACGCTTCATCTCGTAGCTTCCTTTTATCAGCTCCCGGTTATAAGTCATTCTACGTGGAACAGGTTTTTTAGGCATTTCTAACACCTGCTAGTTTATAAGACTATTATTTCGTTTAGGTTTTCGAAGGGATCAGCATCTCTTTTAGTTTCGAAAAGATGAAATGAAAAAAAATGAAAAAGAAAAAATGAACAGATGTGGGAAACGGGTCAATAAACCAAACGGAGGTCCATCTGCTGTGGGCGGGGCGTCCACGAAATGACGGTACTTTTCAGACGCACCCCCAACTCGATTCAACGGAGGTGTGGAGGCCAGAAAAAAAACAAAGGTAATGACAAAGGCCTAGTATGCGCTAGACATGCGCAACTTAGCGAAGCTCCGCCTGCGATGGGTGAGCGTGCATTCAACTAATTGTATGAGATACTTTTGGAAACTAAATATGACTTAAAAATGGTCGGATGCTAGTGGAGGAATACGGCAAAATCGAAAAAGGGGATTGGGAATGCAACGAGGTGGGCAGGGCCAAGTTCAAAAATTCATAACTCTGTTCATGAACGTCCTTAAAGCGCGAAAAAGATGGTTAGAGGTTACAGAATCCTCACTATATGTGATCCATCACCAAAATTTCCATATTTTCGCCATGAAGAAGAACGTTTGACTGAAATGAATGGCGGTACCTTGGACGGAGGTTTATGGACCTCAGACAGTATGCAAAGCGCGATTCCAAATTCCTCACAGCTTTATTCGGTGTGTGTATGATATATATCGGCTTAAGGGTTGAATCTGTAGAGCCTAAGACATTTTGGAAATTAAGGATAAAATCTTGGGGTGTTAATCAATCTCATCCGAGGGATGCGCCCTCGCATTCGAATCCCATTCAGATCGTAGTGGCGTATTGAATGCGTGTGTGGCCACAATGACTTGCGGGGACAGCCGATGTACGAGTCAATGCATTTATCCTCCCACACGAGTCTGTTCTAAATAAATGACTCCGGAACAGTGGAAGGGCTGGTTGGCTCAAGCGAATATCCATCTAGGATTCGAACCCGTGATCGTGCGTGTGTGATAGTGCGCTAGTTGCTACTACACCACCTCTCCTTTTTGGAAATAAGAGTAAGTATAGTTTATAGGAAATGTTGTTCCCATCTATCCTATTACCATTAATTTCTGTTGAAATGGAAGATTCCGAAGCTTCTTCCATGTCAGATTTCTTTTCAGGCTCCTTTTCAGTTTTTCTTGGTAAAACTGTGGTGATACTTACAGGGGCAAGAGTGTACCTAGAAGTTTCCGATTCAGATTTCTTCCATATTTCTACTTCTGGATGTTTTCTGTTAACCTTCTCTGTTACAGAAGAGAAATCTCGTAACCGTGAACTATCAACAGCTATGGATCGTCTTCAAGACAATTTTAATGTATTGGTATCGGCCAAAAACGATGAACGGGTTACACTAGAGGCGAAAATTGCGCATAATGAAGAATTAACTAACTTGTGAGTTACTTTTTGTTGTTGCTTTCTGTCGTCTGTTTCATTGGTATGAAATCCTAAGTTCACTACGCCGCATCATTTTAATTAATATACCAAAAGGGAACAAATGCTGTCGTGTGTGGTACTCAAGTTCAAAGTATACAGTAGAGTTAAACGCTTTGCAACCGCTCGCGCTTTGTCTCCATGTGTGGCGGCCACTTTCAGTGCTTGATTTTTACATTTTTTTTTTGGTCCCAGTGTGTTTACCGCTCTCTGACCTTGTGTCCAGTGTCTTTGTGGTAGCTTCACTTCTCCCCGGAGTTTGGTAGACAGTCGACTTCAGTGCTGTGGAGAATTTTCAGTAGTGAGTGATTAGAGTGTTAGACATGAGCACCCAACTACAAGTCGGGAGGTTACAAGCTCGTCTCTCTGGAAGAGGTACATTTGAATCACTCAAGATCACATCACTCTCAACTCCAAACTGTTTTTACTGTCCCACTGTTTGTGTGAGATAATGGAAAGCATGGTTGACTATCAGCCGTTGTGGGACCCTAATAGATGTCGATTAGGAAACAGCGTGTATCGGAGTAAGGTCTGATCAGAGAGCCTTAGTATGAGAAAGAGGACAGAAATGGGAAGTGAATGATTCTTAAACTAAAATAAGCAGAGCCGTTTCTACGGATTGTTTCCTAAACGCAGTGGAAATGCTTATCGTTACTTCTGTGATATGCATATTCAATCAGTGGCCCCCTTCCGAGGTCGATTCCGGTGCCAACAGCAACACATTTAGCGCTATCTCAAGACTCAACTACGCGTATAGTAAGTTTGGTTAGTTTACTGATAGTTTTGTGAAGGATTTTTTCCCCCCATCAACGTATATGAAACGAGACTCCCTTAATGGTATGCAGTCCTCCCCTTTATACTGGCTTCCAAAACATGTAAACAAGCAACGGCGTATGCATGAACTACGAGTAATGGCATCGGCCACGTTACACTTCAGAATAATGGCATCGGCCAAGTTACACTTCAGAACAAGCCATGCTACTGACTTTACCATTCCGACAAAACCAGTCGGGCCACTCGGCTAACGCCGTGCTTCCTTACCTCTTATGTTAGGGTTGTAATGATCTGCAGATTGACCTCCTTATTTGGGGGCCATATGATATTTTTCGGAATACGAAATTCGACAGAGGAGTAATAGGGCGTGCGAGATGTATTTGAAATGAGCCTATGTTTATGCCTATGATTAGGAGTTTCAATCTGTTGCAGTTCATCTCAAAATAATGAACCATTGAAGGTTCAATGGTTAGGAAACCAAAGCCTTGAACGCTTTCTACAAATGTTGTCGAGCCATATATTATCAAATGTCTTTATCAGTAAAGCTTTTCTCCAAGGATATGCCAGTAAATGAGAGTCCAACATTAGTAGCGGTCGGATAAGTTTTGCCAACAATGATATCGAAGCGAAGAGAAACAGTGATGCTTCACTGAGTCGCAAACTTCGCTGGGTAGCGGTTGTGAACTAATCGCAAGAATGGACCAATTTTTATCTCCTGAAAAATTGGTACTCTTAGTCGGTCCCTATCACTGCACTTACCCTTCTTGTCGAGTAGAACATGTCAAGAGTCAAAGCTAGACCGTAAATAACAAAGGCGTTGGATTTAGTGGGTGAGTGGATCTTGCTTCCTGAGGACTCTTCCATCGTCATTGTTACCATTCTGCCTTCTCTTTTCCCATGGGGAACCCCGCCCCTTGTGGGCGGAGTCTGGACCTGTCACTCACCATAGGTTTTCCCATCCTGCCGTCTGTAACCCTACCGAGCTGGAACGCTCAAGAACCCTACCCCCCTGTGGGTGAAATCGGTCCTTCCACTCACCATAAGTGTTCACATCCTGTGTCCTGTAATCCTACCAAATCTGAACTTTCTAGGTCTACGGGCAGGAGTTATGAATTCCTGTTGAAACCCCGCCCTTTGTGGGCGAAGCCCGGTCATGCCACCCAACATAAGAGTTACCATCGTGCCATCTGTACTCCTACCAAATTTGTACGTTCTAGGTCCACAGGGACAGCAGTTTGGTTCTCTTCCGGTCGGACACACACACTCACATAAACACACTGTGTCATAACTTCTGTCCCCGTGGACCTAAAGCGTTCAAACTTGATAGGAGTGCAGGCGGCAGGATGGAAACACTCATGGTGGATGGCAGGACCGGACTCCACCCACAGCGGGCGGGGTTTGTGCGAAAAACTTAAATGTGGACCTATAACGTTCGGATTTTGTAGGAGTAAGGATTAGAGGTGGCACGATGGCGAAACTTATGCTGGGCGGCAGGACCGGACGCCGGCCACCGTAGGGCCGTGGGCGGGGTTTGAGTGGAAAATTATAGCTCCTGCTTTCATGACTAGGAATATTTGGTGGATGTGCGTGCGGCAGGATAGGAACACATGTGATGGGTCGCGAGATCGGACTCCATCCGCATGGGACGGGGTTTTTGCAAAAAATTAAACTTGGACCTAAAGCGCTTATATTCGATAGAAACACAGACGGCAGGATGGGAGCACCTATATCGGGTGGCAGGACTTATCTCCGCTCACAGAAGGCGAGGCGTGGACAAAAAATTGTTATTAATTTAGACTTGAAGCGAAATTTTGCAACCAAGGTTAAATAAGTCGGAAATAAATCGAATTCAACACACAAAGCTAAGGAGGTTTGTTCATGGCGGACGGGGCGCGCACGAATTGTGTTGGGTATTTGTGTTGTTGGCCGGGAATAAATATTTCTTATTTTCATCTATCGAAGCGTCCAAATTCGGAAGGGGTGCAGGCCGAGAGGCCATTTTAACACGAGAAGGAGGGGAGCCCGGCGTCAGCCGGACAATCCGGCTGGTTTGTTCATAGCTCCGCCCACCTCAGTGCGCGCTCCGCCCACTTGGGGGCTTTCATCATTTTTCATCAATGGCGTCTGAACACCTTTTTTACACACTACAGAACGTTTTTGAATAAGGTTATACATAATTTTAAAGAAATGAGCTATGAATCTGTGTATAAAGTACCGCTCACGTTGAGCACGCTTCGTTCACAGCAGGTGGGTCTCCTTCATTTGATTTGTTGACCCATTCCCAACCTTTGCCCATTCTTTCCTAGTGTCTTGGCTTTCCTGAGGCCATAATAAGTTGTTTTGCCGTGACCACCACCCCTTCCGGTGCAAGTGCCGCCCCCTGTAGGCCGAGTATCACTGAGCTCGCATGTGCCCCGGACCTTGCCCTAGGCTGCAACCGTCCCGAACTTGACACATCTCTCTAGGTGCTTCTTCAGGAGACAGCGAATTTTGTGGCAGACAAACAGACAAATAAACAGGCAGACAAACAAACGGACGCACCAAACTTCTGGTTTATATATAGTAAGGATGAGAATACTCATTCCCCAATGTTATGACCAAAATCGTATCGGGACATCCTACAAGAAGGATTTCTTTTCAGTTTACAAAGATCTAATGAGCAGAAATCAATGGAGATCAGTGACCTTCTCGCGGAAAATCAAGTTCTGAAATCTCGCTGTGATAATTTGGAAGCTGATTACCAAGCATATAAGGTAAATTCTAAAGCAGTTGATTGTTACACTCGGCGAGTCAACATTTTTTCTATGCAGCAAGGTGACTGGGTCAAGCAGAAGCTTTTTGTTTCAAATGGTTCTCAACTCTATTGTTTTTTTTTTTGAAGTCTTGGCGGAGGTGGAGTAGTGGCAGGCGCACTATCACCACACGCACGGTCACTGGTTCGAGTTCGAGGGTTCGACATCCGCACAGGCCAACCAAACCTATCATCCCTCCGGGTCGGTTAAACGGTACCAGACCTGTATGAGAGGATGAAAGCACGTACTCGTTTACCGGCTGGCCATCGCAATTCATTACTTAGGCAAAAAACACATTCATTACGCTTCCACGATTCCGTAAAAAAGTCGATTGCGGAGGCGCATCCCTCGGACGGGATTGTTTGATGCCTAAAGGGTTCATCATTCATCTCTTACTTTTCTTTAATCTAAATTCACTTCACTTGTCTGGTTCACTGTATTCAAATAGAGCAAACCATGATATTTACAGTTCACTCATGTGTTTAGTCACGGGCACGCTATGTATTGGAACAGCAGGCTAAAACTGTTGAAAGTGACGCGACAAACAAGCACGACAATACAGAGCAAGTGAGAGAAGGGCTCGCTTGCTTGAAGCACGAACTGGAAGAGCTGCAGTATGTTTTTTTTTCGTTCTGGAGCTTTACTTTTTTATTAATTAATTAATTAATTATTAAATTATTATTCAGTAACTTCATTTTTGTTTTCTGTGCTTCCAACATAGAAAACAAAAACAAGAACTATAGGCCAGTGAAATTCAGATCAAGTGAGGTTAAACCGTGAAATGATCAGCTTTATATCATTTCGAAACGGAACTTATTCGTTATTGTTATGCAATTCATCATATATTGTAGCCTCCCTGCATTTGCACAACGGTTGTACCGTTCGATCGCAAAATGAAGCAAACTAATTGGTATAATTGGTATTTCCAGTGGCGCCCACAAGATCGTGCTCAGAGATGTTGGGAGGTATCGCGATCAGTGTGAGAAATTAGAAAGTTCGAATCGGAGTGCCAAGGCTCAATTAGCGGAAGTACAAAGGCAAAACAATAAAACGTACTGGATTTTACGTTCGCCTTCTTTTGTCCTTAGCGTCATGTTTTTTTTATTTTACAGCAATGAAGAACTGCTAAATTGCCAAATGATGCTAAAGCTTCGTGGCACTGAATGCTACCAGCTACAGGTGCGGACAGCTGAACTCGAGAAGCAGTTGCAGGACGAAGTAAACGCGAATAAAAAGGTGAAGATAGACTTACTGAAATAGTCATGGTTCCTGTTCATATTAAATGCAGTTAAGAGCGTGAAAGTACGATAGTTACGCTTCGTTTATAAGATGACCAGGCGGTTTAGCAGACAACTTGGGACAGATCTGGGGCGAAGGTTGTTTGGTGCCTTCTTATGGTTAGGCACTGAATCGTGCTGCTGTGTGCCTCTTATGTTTCTCCCAGTCCGTTCCCCCTGCCTCTGTACTGAATTACTCTGAATGATCTGTAGGTGGCGTTTTGGTGTTCAGATTAGGTTATCGATCGTCTCTATCTCCTTTCACCCATAGACAATGTCACTGTGTCCCCATATTCTTTGCAATTAGCTCCTGCTTTGAATGGAAGAATTTAAAACTTAGATCTGCTCTGCGCGCTTACCTTAGATTTCTTTCTCCTTTAATGACGGTTTTGTGGGATAAACGTCCGTTCCGCGCGTCCGTCGAAACTAAGTCACCCCGCCCACTTCGCGCGCGGCGTAGCCCACTGCGATTTCAGGATGGCATACTGTACCCATAAGGGTCTGGAGCGAATGAGTTGCACCAGTCCTCGTTATCTTCTATTTGAGCTGACTGCTGTGGACCAAGTGCAAATCATATGCCCCACCGACAGCTGCTACGCCGCGTACGACGGCTGCGGCGTGACCTAGTTTCGACGGACGCGTGCAACGAAGCACACCCGTTTTTTGGCCACATCGCGCATATTTTTCACTTACTTATAATTGCTGTACGCAGTGTTGATCGAAAAGGGGAGGATTTCTCAGTTTTTCCGGTTTTTGAAACCATTGCGCTGTTTTTACTAGGTCATAGCACCCCCTATTTCGAAAATACGAGCTCTTCATGAGAAGCCTATTTAGAAAATACGAGCTCTCAATGAGGAGATTGCCAGTAAAGCGACCATGGAAGCAAACTTGGTAAGTGAGTTGGAGCGAGAGAGGAATCGTTGTGAAGATGCTATTCGACGTCTCACTGAAATTCAAAAGGAACGTTCACGAGTCGTCATCCCCCCTGTTTTCCCACAGCACAGGTAATTTTATGTTTGGGAAGTTTTTCTGGGGTATGTGTTGTTGAAGTTGTAGATGATAACAGGGACCAGGCGAATGTTTAATCTACTTTTTATTTTTGTATTACTATGTTTGATTAGAAAACTTTATAGGGTTAGGTATGGGGCTATGGATAGGGTTGCTCGCTTGAGTTAACCTAATTCTTGCTTTACAGCCGTGAGCGCCCTACGGACTCTTATCCCCTGGCGGAGATTACTGGAAGAACATCAACGATGTCATCAAATACATTCAAAGATGAGGAAGAAGAGGTATTTCAGTTTACTTCCGTCATTTATCGGTCAGGTAACGAATGAATTCCCTGACTTTATTGGGAGGTCTTAATGGCTCTGATAACTTGTCCGGTCATAATGAATTGTATTTGCTTGAATGGACATCTATTTTAAAATTCGAACCTCAGATGTTGCTCAGTTCTTGAGTCTTTGTAAAAGATTCAGAAAAGATGCTTCACCTGACCGCTTTGATAACCTTAGCTTAGAGAAGTTTTTACTGTTTTTTACTCGTTCTCTTGGAAACAAAGGAAACAAAATGTACACGGGAAGCCTGATCCTCACCATCGCCTTCAAATGAAGCTCAGAAGTGATGGTGGCGTTCTCCCTCATAGAGACAATCATTCAAAAACGCATTATTCGATTTCTTGCTTATCCGAGAAATCTTCACGCTCAACTCTGTCACAACCAAACAAAAGATACCTTGGTCCCAGGACTAGTGGTGGTTTGAGAAATGAGTCTTATAAGTATGTTTTAAAGTGTTCGCTGAAGGCTGATCCAATAGCATGTAATGGAAGTTCTTCTGGGACTATCATCGCCAAACATCGAGGAAGTTTGGTAATGATATAGAGTACAACTTTAAGAGAGTACCTAACGCTTGAAAAGTAAGAGATTAAGGTTTCATCAATTTGATAATGGATAAAGTTGTGGGACGTTGATCAATCCCGTCCGAGGGATGCGCCACCGCATTCCACGCCTTTCCACAATCGTAAGGGAGGTATGAATGCTTATGTGGCCTGTAAAGTGATTTTCGATGGCCAGCCCATGAACAAGTCGGTGCTTTTATCCTCACAGACAAGTCTGGTACCAACTAAACTACCCTGCGGGGATGGAAGGCTTGGTTGGCCTAGCCGGTTGTCGATCCGGGATTCGAACCCGTGACTATGGGTGTGTGACTGTGCGCCACTTGCCACTACCCCATCTGCACTCTATAAGATTGATGTTTATGCAAAAACGGGGTCGACGATGGGCAAAACCGATCGGCGTGATGATTAGGAGTTAAAATCAAGAAGGTTTTGACTGCTATTGGAAGTGGTAAACAATTTTTTGGGATGTTACAAAATCGTAGGACGATTGAATCCGTTTCTGATCGCGAGTCATTGAAAATACTACGACCACCCTGCGTTAATGATACTTGAGTGTAAGGTGTTAACGGAGGTGACTGCTAGTACTTCATATATCTGTTTTCTTTCCTTACACAAAGCTCATATGGTTTTGCAAAATGGATATATAGAGATTAGCTTCGAAATACAGAAACTGGGTTAAAGAATTCCTAAGCGAACTTGGGTGTATTATATAAAGGTGAACATAACGATTTGCGAGAAGCTCGCAAGGTTGGCGACGCAAGGTGGTCGTAGTGTTTCCGCAATGGGCGGTACTTTCCACAGAGGTTCATAACTGCATCCAACGAAGGCGTCGAGGCCAGGAAAAAAAGGGTGAGCAAGGTCTTATGCGATCTGGGCATGCTGAGCTTGCCTTGGTTTGCGGGGCGTGTGTTGAGATGAAAGCTATCTAAAAGTGAATGTGACTTCGTTCGCAAACGTTCTAGAATGGGGTAAAAGGTGGTCAGAGGTGATGGAACAAATGTGATCAAAACCTCGAAGTGGGCGGGGTTGGCATTGAAGTGGGCGGAACCTAGATCAAAATTTCATAGCTCTATTCAAAAAGTTCTAGAACGCGGGAAAAAGTGGTTAGAGTTTGCGGTCGTGGACATATATGCACGCGTTAGCGTGCATTGCCCAACTGGTAAAGAAAATTCCGTCCGCAGACGGGAGTTCGAACCCGTACTTATGCTTTCCGGGGATGAGCTGGTCGGCTAATACAGCACAGAACCGTTGAGCTATTAGTTCCTTTGATATAACTTTTTGACCTGCTGTTCTATGAAAAAAAGTTAACAAAACATCAAGTCAAAACAAATTAGTGAGGAGTATTTTTTCAGTTTCAATTCGAAAATTTTGATCCCTCTCAAGGTTGACGAGTTCTGAACAGTCGGCCGTAGGCGAGACCCTAACCCGTATCCTGCTATTCGGGCACCGTGTTCTTTAGTCATCTTTAGTCTTTATGTGTCACCATCTCAGTCTTTATTCATTAGACTACCGATACCCCGCTCGACATCGCTTTTTAATGGCTTTTTCCAATAACTTATCAGCGAAAGCTCACAGCTTAACGATTAACTTTGATTTTGGCTAACCTGCTCACCACTTTTTACTTGTGAGTGCTGATAAGCTAAGGCATAAAAGAGATTAAGAAGGCAAGAACAAGCGGGGTCTCGGTAGTGTAAGGGAAAAAGAGCACGGTACCCTTATTGCACAAGCGTGGGTTTGAGTCCTGTCCAAGACCGAATTTTTGTCCATAACTGACCAACCTTGTGACACTTCCGGATCACGTACCGCGGTGGAATGTCAACAGTTAACAAAGCCAAAATAACACTTATTCTGGCCAAGTATACTTATTTTGACCGACTACATTTTTTATGGTAAAATATTGTTGCACAGTAACTGGTTACAAGCGTTCAAAGCTCTAAGTGGTATAGCTCCATTTACGGAGAACATTTTGTTCTTCTTTTTATTTCATTGTATACAAGACCTCTCAGAAACCTTATGAATAGGGAAACACATCTGGTTCAAGTACAATGCATGTATTTACACTACTACATGAGCAACTCGACAAGATTCACCTTCAACTGTAACAAGTAAATTTGCAAGATTGGGTGATGCGCCCACAGTGGATTGTATGAAACTTCAACGACTTATTCCCAGCTTCAGCGGTTCATTAAGGAGGTTAAGTTGTTAACATAATCAGGTCAAAGGCCGTTAGCCTACTGAGGTAATGGTGAACTGGCATAACCGTCAAGGTACCTCGGTAGCCTTGAAGACCCCTTCCTTTGAAATAAGGCTCCAATACTTTGCGTTGATTAACCCCACTTTTGAATGAGCCCCCTCACTCGAAATTGATTCGGAATTGTAGTAGCGTTTCGAATGCGTATGTTGCCTATGAAATGACTGCTGTGGCCCATCCGACGTACAAGTCAGTGCTTTTATCTTCCCGGATGAATGTGGTGCCAATTAACCTACATCAGGATGAATGGAAGGCTTGGTTGTTCTGAGCGTGTCTCGACCCAGGATTCGATCTCCGCGCCACGTATGTGTGTTTGTATTGTGTGCATACGTGTGTATGTGTCTGTGTGTGTATTTGAGCGTATGTGTGTATGTGTATGCTTATGTGTGTACCACGTACCGGGACACCCTTTTTCCTCGGAATTTTTATGAAAACACAGCAGCCTTATCGATTGATTCCTTTCGAGTCTAACCTCCTAATGGGAAATTTTGATCATCAAAGATACATCGGATCTGAGCTGACGAATCATCTGTTAAGTAGGGTTTCTGCCTTTCTTCGAGTTCTTGCACTTTTTCACCTAAAGACCCAGTTCACGATAATTTTGACGGGTGCGGTGCAGTAGGATCGAAATTGTCGCATCGCGGCGAGAGGGACGTGCGTGCGAAGCACAGTATAGCAAATGCAGCAGCAGGTAAGAAATACAGGAACAAAAGCTAACAGTAGAATCATGCCCAAAATAATGATCGCATGTCGATTAAGCTGTATGAAGGGCGCTAGAACAGTTATAATGAGGCAAATGGTCCGCGACAGCCGCGTGCGGCGGATTCATTTTACAAAACCGTTCCTACTGCCCATCTCCCGGGAACGCCAGTCAACGCAAGCACCGAAGGAACTCGAAATGGCGAAATGACAGCTTTTGATAGAACCATGATCACTAATAGTTTCACTAATGCGGATCAGATGTCAGTGCAATAAAAATGATCTGAAAGTTGTCAACTTAGTTATGAGTTTGCGCTAATGCCACATTCTTTCGTTTTACTGCTTAGTAAATTGTAGTACCGGTGAAGCGAATGGTCCGCGACGGCCGCGTGAAGCGAATTGGTTACACAAAACCGATCATACTGCCCGTCTCCCATTTTGGGGTACCCATTTTTAGTCGAAAATCGAAAATATAGGTTGGGAATAGTTCGTCGACAGTGAAACAAGTAAGTAAAATTGCCAATTTCTAATAAAATCAGGCTCCCAAAAAAGGAAAATACAGCTTGGTCGAGATTACCATGACGGAAATGACATGGAAGAGGTATTCGGACGAGTTTTCAGTTGTTGCAATTGCGTGAATAGCTGACTACATCAAGCCTGAACTGTACAGAACTGTCTTGCACTGTCGTTATAAGTCATGACAACTTGTTTCAACTTCCTACATGGGTTCCCCCGCGATTGGTGCAGCTGTGCAAACTTGGTATCATTACAGTACTGTGCATCTGCCGAAAAAATCTGAAAGTCCACTTGCTGGACCCATTTATGATTAAGAGAGTGATTGATTATTAATTGATTTGATGATGCCTAGTGCTCGCTTACGAACCCCCTCAAATTACAACACGCATCAAAAATCTCTGAATGATAACCTCTCTTCAAATATTCCACTGGCTCAAAAAGTCCTAAAAGGCATTATCAATAGATTAGAATTTGCTCAAGTTGCATGCCATCAGTTTTTCAAAGGAAGTCATTAAAAATGATTTGTGGTGAAAGGGTTTAACCCCCTTTTGATAGCAGAATCGAGTCCCGTTCTATGACTACTGGAACAGATTCTCACAATGATAGTACAGGATTCTCCACACTTGATTGTGGGCTTTTTTTTCAAGGGTTCAAGAAAACCATTGCATACAGCTAATACAGCTACTGAAGTTTTCTAATGCAATTCCATCTTCCGAAATTGTGCTTTCAATTTATGAGCATCGACGGACGATGGTCCGCTATTTGCTCCCTTTATCAAGTCGAAGAATAAGCTTGGCAGCAGGCCGCAGACGTCTGTCTTGCGCGTCGATGACGTTCAGAGAATTATCGGCCCACTTCATGGAAAGTAAACCAAAGCAGAATATTAAGAGAAATATCCTCATAATTTTACAATGCAAAATCCACGAAATTTTGACTCTGAAATCTTTTTTTTCGTAGAATTTGTGAGTTATTCTGAGCCTTTTCGTTAAATTGTGATAGTTTCTGCTGGCAAGGAATAATATGTGGACCTTGAATTGGTCTTCATTCGTGCGTATTGTTTAGCATATGTACTTTAACAAACGTCAAGTAAACTAGGCCCTTGTGAATGTTTATTTCGACAAGCCTTCATTACGGGGAATAGCAGATGTAGAAATCAATGGGGTGAAAGGCCTGACAAGTGTGTAGAACCAAGGGAAGGACGCCTTTATGGGGTCGGTCTGGGTTCAATCCAAGGGCCGACCTTACATGTGCTAGCAGCACTCTTGTCATTTTACTATCTTTTCGTCTTTCCAATAATTACGCCACGATTTTACCAAAATTACTCCTCATAAGAGCTCAAGACTAAGGCAAAATATGGTCGAGAAAAAGGCAGCTGAATAGATCATGAAATTTCAGAGATGCTTACATGTTCGTTTTGTCTTCGTTGATCATGAACGATATAAAATGATAGTTATTTTTTCAGAAATAGCTAGTAATGATCTAATGGCCTAACTCCAACGGTTTTTTTTTCAGCAGTTAATCTGGTCCGAATTTATCATTTTCATTTTGTTTCGGGTTTATTGTCAGCAAATTTGAAAAAACCATATTCTTTAAATGGCGACCACCTGTATGTGTTCGGTGATGGTTGCTAACCTTGTTAAAGGATCATGTGTTTTGAATATTACGACAGTAGTCGAAGATCTGCAATTAATCTTTGCGAAAACCGGTGTTTGCGAAAATGAGGAGAGACAGGTTAAGGCCATAAAAATTGTGCGCCACCTGGCTACAGAAGGCATCAGATTGATCACATGTTCATTCGATTTCTCAAAATGATTTGAGATGGAGATACCTTCAGAAAAAGGTAGAATGTTTGTTGGTGGATGATTGTTGACGAAATACGAATTGTCAGTTTAATAAAAAATACTTTTGAACAAGTTGTTAAACTTCGAAAATGTTGGATAAGTTCGTCATGAAACCTGAAACCAGGTTTACCAATGCTTTTCTTCCAGTGCTTGCAAAATTTGGTTTCCTCTTGTCAGTAGGGAAGTTTTTTGCTGGCACCGCGCTTCTATTTCTATCGATTTTCTATCGATTCATTTAAAGTGAATACAGACCAACAACGTTAACTTTGTCGGAACGGGGTAGGCCTGACATTATGATAGACAACGGATGTTGTTCCGTTACTGTGGACAGAGTGGTGGTGAGCGATTGAACCATTCCTTCCCAATCACTCCGTAATTGACCTTTCTTTGATCGGTCAATTGATCAGAAGGGGTGTAGAATCTCTGTATCAAGAACCTACTCGACCTTCATGGTGATTGTTTGTATACCATGTTCTGTAAGAGGAACTAAGGTACTGGTAGTTATCTTGACAAATGAAAAATTACTTCATGAAGGTATCGAGAATTTTGATCACTGAACTTCTCAAAAAAAGTGGATTTTAACCTAGAGTGATTGGTCATGTTCTTTTTGTGAACCATGGGTTCTGTGAAGTTCTTGGCTCAACGGTTTCATAGCGAGAGTAGATACTCGACATTGTCGGGGGTTCGCAAAAAAAAACTCATAAGCTCTACTTCTTGACATCACTGTGGCGTCAAATAGACAAAAACACCTATCAACTCCAGTTCTGTGTACATTATCTTTATTATCGTATCCGTTTGTAGGATATCTATATGTGGCTGACGATGTCGTACCGCATCAACTCTTTTCCATTCAGCCCAGCTCAACAAGGCTTACTTTAGTGTTAATGGACTTGATTTATTACAAGGCCCCTGTAGGCCATTATGGTATACCGTATGCTTCTAGGGCCTAAACAAAAAAGAAACGCCAGATTTTTTGAAAAAAATGGTTAAATCTGACAGCACCTCTAGGAGGTATCTTTCAGAAGCCGTTGGAAGAAATATTTCATGAGGCTTCTGTAATGAATTTTTTCATTTTTTTCATCGACAAAGTAGTAAAATTAGCGACGTTTTCAGCACGAGCGTACTTTGGAAGACGTACTATTCGGTGAAGAAGCTGCTGACACCGATTCACCGCGTCTCAATGACGGAAATAACGTGAAGTCTGTACATCAGCTTATGGAGCAAAATGAACGGCTTGTTAAGAATTTGCAGCACACACGAGAATTATTGAGTGATACTGAAGCGACGAATGCAACATTGGTCGCCCAGGTGAGCTACAGTCAGATTAGCAGTTGCGAGTTCTTCATTAATTTAAGCAGTAATAAGGCGTCGCGTATCATTTCCAGTAGTACTTTGAGTGGTTAGTATCATTCGAGGCCGGTACATTCTCCCCGAACACTGTATCGCGTTCGCCGCACCCGCCGCGTATCGCAGATTGGCAATGGGGTTGGAGCGCGCAGTTTGTGAGTTAGAGAGTCCTTTAATTATTAAATTTGCCGGCCCCTCCAATTCTAATGCGATCTATATCGTCGATAATATAGAGAAAGCGAAAAAGAAGCAGGAAAAATCAAAACTAATCAAAAAAGAAAGGCAGCCAACGGAAAATATTGCGTCCTATCGACTGGCGGGGAGGCGGGCTGAGTACGGTAATCGCAGTTTGTATCCGCGAGATAACTATAAAAGATTTGCCGCATGCCGCAAAGCGAACCTGGGAAATCGGGGATAAGTTCCGTCATCCGTGTCAGTCGTCAGATTGGTGGTGTTTTGCAAAAGTGATTTCTTGAACACAAAGCATTGAATGTACTGTACTGTCAAAGCAGTATTTATTCAGCTTTGCATGAACATGGTTTCAATGAACTGTGGGTTTAGCTGTCGTATTGTCGTATTGGCGATGCTGCTTTGCCCAGCCGTCATCGGACCTGTTAATTAAGGGTGAAGTAAATGACCTTACAGGTTTAGTGGGAATCTGTGATATTCGAGATTGCAGCAAACCTCCATTATGAAAAATTTCCTGTCTTATTTTCTTTTTGATTACGCTTCAAGATTTTCGGTGCCTTTCATCGTTGATGTCATTTTAGAGCTCTCTTCTGAAAGAGGAAATCCGCCGGCTGGAGAGAAATGAGGAGCGAGTGAGACACATTGAGAACAGCGAGTACTTGAAGAACATCATCATTAAGGTAACTAGTTGTTTGTTAAGGGGTCCGCTAGTGCACCTGTAGACAGGTTCTGATACCCAGTGGTATAGAAACTACTCCCTCAGCATACAGGAGAAGTATATTTAGTAGGAAGGTTCTTACTTTAGTGTACGACTACAAACTTGTATGGGAGTTTTGTTCAAGGTTAATCGTTGTAGTGCATTATCGCTATCGTTATCAGTTTTATAGTAATCCTGTTTGTATCATAATTTCATTGTAAACAATACTCACCAAGAATCAGTTAAGGGGTTCAGAACTATACCCTTTTTCTACATAGTAAAGGTGCTACTTACAAGTAAACTTGACAGATTCTGGTATTTTCGAGGAGTCTGCCAAGTTATCCATCACTGCCTAGTAGCTTTTTGGGTATTTTGAGCGATTTCTCCTGAAAACATGAAGGGACACGCGATTCTAGTTGCAGTAGCTATAGTTGCATGCAATGAGCATACGAAGAAAACTCGTATTTGAAGGTTACCGTGGATGATTAATACATTTAATGCTGTCCAAAGGCCTTTTATTCGATTTCAGTTCCTCTGTCCAGAGAGGGTTTCCGGAGAGCGTATGCAGCTGGTTCCTATTCTGACTACTATGCTTCGCCTTTCTCCAGAAGAAACTGAACGTCTCAACCGCATCGCAGCACAAGATGGTGAGTCAGCGGGAAAACGGTTTCTTTTTCCGGATGTTGTTTTTTTATGGACCGTTGCGCTGAGCGTATTTCACAAACCATTACCAGCTTATCAGACGCTATTCTTAGTTACTGAATTGTTTTCCTGAACTTATCACGAGGTTTCTACATGGAAGTTATCTATTCTTAGTTTTTATGAGGCTGTGAAACTTGTTTGATGGTTCCGACCGGTCACAATGAATTGGTGGTAGTTCCTTGTGAGTATCAGCAATGAAAGTGAAAGTATTTAGCTACGGTTGCTAATTATTGGGATAATTCTTAGGGACGGCATGAACTGGGACGTTACAGAATTTATTTTATCAAATACTAACTTCCGTATCTTGTTGGTACTTTGTAATGATGTGGGCGTTAGAATAGCATTAACAACGTTTACTCATTGGATTTGTGTCTCGTCTTATTCGCCGGTGACTGGCACATTGTTTATTTTCTACATGTGTATGTATGTTTGTCTGGGTAAATGTAATTGTTCAATGAACAGAAGCGATTTTTGTTGAGATGTAGGTGCTGTGTGCACGAAGCACAATAGATTATATAGCCTTATCGGAACATTTCTACGTGATATGACGTATCATTTCAAAAGGATCATTCAATGGCATTGTCTGCTCACTGTTTGTTAGTGGTAAAGACAGTAGCAGCCACTGTTTGACAGCCGTCTTTCACTCCATTAGACGAAGTTTGAAGCTATAAAAATGACTCGGCAAGAATTCCAGTGAACTTTTCCGGAGGAGATCGTGCTCAGGCTTGTAGTAAGCAGTAAAGGGGTATCAGTCAGCAACACAAAGAAACTTGTTGTAATCGTTTGCGTTAAGCTTAAATCTGATGGTACAATATTCAGAAGCGGCTCGTCGTGAATCCGAGGGCACGTGGGGATCTTATCTGCGCTGGGGTCGCCTCAACTAGATCTTTCATCGAGCAAGAATATTCCTTCGTTACAAATGCATGGCTTATGCCAGAATATTCAGTGTTGCATGTGTATCTTATGTGATGGGCAAAAATTTCACTTCTTAACACCGGTCTTTTGTACCTATGCTCTGGTTATGAGGGCATGATTTGGTTTCATCATTGTCATCTCGTTCTTCATCTTCTCTTTAGGTTTTGTCGCATTTTTATTTATCAACGAATTAGATTGTATGTCATCGAAGATGTCTTTATACTAGTTGTTGCAATGTGTTTCTCACGGGATATGTACATGGATATGATATAAAGAATTTTATTGTTCTTTCATTGAATGCCATTGTTTATTTGTTGACTTGAATCTGATAAGTGAGCTTATCTCGCATTATCTTTTGGTACGCTAATTTTCGTTCCTACATTTGTGGAAACGCTCTTTGATTTCCATTTACCACATTACGCTATCGCCTAATACCAACCATTTTGACCAAGTTGAGTGATGTTGTTTCACGGTCGGGCGATGATGTCCTTTCTAGCGAACACCAAGTGCAGGCCACATATCTCACGTATTTCGATCTTTCATCCTTCTAATGGAAATACTAAACACAGTAATCCTACGGCTATTGGTGGTTTCAATTCTGGTTTGATGTTTTGTTAACTGCTGTTATTTCGCCGCAGTACGCGTTCCGAAAGTCTTACAAGGTTGGTGCCCGGAAACCACAAGTACGTTCGGGACGGGTTCGGGTCCCGTCCGAAACTGAAGTTTTGTTCATAAATCGCCAACCTTGTGAGGTTTCAATTCTGTTTGCTGGTCATTGCCATCGCAGTTTGGTGGTTGGTGGGTGGTGTTGAAGATCCTGTCGTATGTGTATGTGGGTGTTTCACGTAGCTAGATCTGAGATTAAATTGGCTACAAAGGCCACTGATGCTCTTTGCTCTTCCGGGCTACGTAATTTGGACCCGTTTTCAAAGGGAAACGTGGGAAAGGGGTTGGGAACAACGACCAACGGGGTCTTTCTTGCGTAGTATGCAAAATAATTCAAATTCAATGAGACCACCGTTTAATGTTAGTGTCTCCCATTAGCTTGGAATGTCGTGAATACAGTTTCAGCTAATACATATTGGAATTCTTTGAAGCAGTAATGACTACGAAACTTTACAGATAAACATTTTGCTTTTCATTCGGGCGCCCTGAAACATCTCGACGATATGCAGGGGGACGGACAGAGCTGAAAATGCTGCTGATCTGCAAATATGTGCATAGATCGTGTGGTTTTACTCAGTGACTTTATCTACCTCTTTCCTCTCTCTCCCCTTCGGCCTCAGGGAGGCTGTTGTCGTTAGTGGCAGATCGATACGCTGCTTTTGCTTACACGCCGCCTCTCGCCCCCCCCCCCCCCTNCCCCCCCCCCCCCCCCCCCCCCCCCCCCTTGCCTCCTGTCTCTCCTCACTCTCCTTCATTCTCTTCTTCTCTTTTTTCATTCTGAACACTTATGTTAACACACTAGTTATCTTCATAATGACATGTGCTTTTCACGGTAATCAATCATATGGTGGTGTCCTATAGATACTATTAATTCATTATCTGTTACTATTACTTGAGTTACTTGCTTGAAACCTCAACAAATTGACTGCGCTCATCACTGATCAGGGATGAACTGCTTCTGTGACAGCACGTTGGCTAGCATGTCAATGTTTATGATTCGGTTTAACAACGGCGGGTTGGAGTTTGTCGCAACAGTACGTAGGGAGGGGCAGGGACGAGAGTTTGCCGGTACGTCGTAGACATTTCGCTCTCTTACACTCTCTCTCACCTTGTCACTTCCACTAATTTTCGTTCTTTCTCGTTTTCGCTGACCTTACGAAACTTTTCAAGTCGTTTGGTGTGTGTGTATATGTGTGATGTTGAGGGTCGTATACTGCAATCATACTTCATTCTTCTGAAAAACGCCCAATTCACAAATGTTTGATGAACGTTGTGCACATCCCATACTTGATGTTCGTATGCTCCGATTTGAAAGCTCCGTTTGGATGCTCCAAAACTCACTCTCAACATCGCCTATAGCCATCCCTCCCTGCGAGCAATCGAAGCCGATGTTCTCGTCGGCTTCGATTGCTTTCTCGACTTTGCCGTTCACCTAAATGCTTTCTCCTGACGATAGCTCACCGAGACGGACCAAAATGGAATGAGCTTCTCATGTTCCCCTTTAGACAAGCAGCTACTTTGGTCCCTTGGCTGAGGTTTACCACTTGTCGTCTAATCTTTACGGTCAAAACTTTCAAGATTCTCTGGAAATACCGCTTGACGCTTACTGTTAGTTGCATCATTTGGATGTTAGTTGCAAATAAGTATTAGTGAGCTTTTTCATGCCGAAGTCTTTGCTACGGTTATTTCTCCTTCACGCGATTACTTCAGTCATTTCCGGTGTCTTGTTTATGTGTGGGCTGTGACATGACACACACGGGGTGAGATTATCAACGGTTGGGACAGCATCATTAACAGCACATCCACCGTATCCCATCTGACTCTCGTACAACTGAAGCGCTCGATCTCATGCGGTTCTCGTTGTCGTCGTCGTCGTCGTCGTTGTCGCCACCGACGACGACGTTGCTGGCGTCTGCCAGTGTTGCTGGCAGCGTGCTAATTGCTTCTCGGTCGGAATGGAGTGGTGGATTGGGCAGGCGCAATCGAATTACGACTCTCCTGAGTTGCCGCACATCCGGTCGGTTCGCTGAGCGTTATCACTCATCGCCTTCTCGTTCGCCACTCGTGTGTGTCGCATCGCCGCCAAAAACGTCAGTGATGCGTCGAACCATATTGTCGCGGGTGTCAACTGCCATCATGTGCTCTGCCACCAACAAATCCCTTTCATAAATACGACGTCCCGAACCGCTTCCTTAACGGGGGTAGAGGAAGTGGGAAAGAGTAGTTTTCGAGAGTTTTTCTTCGTACCGCTCAGGTCATCGTTGGATGCCGTTGTGACAGTTTTGGATGAATTTTTGAAGCTGTGGCGTAGCACCCGTTACGACGATCCTCAGCGTTGTCGGTATGTGCTAGGCGTGTTGGTCGTGAGGTGGTCGGGTCGCATTTGCCACTGCGCTTCAAGGTTGTCGCCGTTAGTGAGCTCGATCGCGCCGCTGCGATATCTCGTCTAGTCGTGTCCCCTATCGACCATTCACTTGGCTATCTGATCATTTTGATCGTTACTGTGGATCAATTCGACCCTCTCTATACCTACAGGAAGATCTTTATAAGGATGTGATGACACCAACAAATGGAAAAACAATTTGATAGTGCCATAAACAGTAATCAGTCTTTCAAATGTTACCATGTACGATTTCATTGTTAGTGTAAGTAAACCAATATGGTGGAGTCAAACGCGTTTCGCTCCATAGCTTTTTGATAAGGCTGCAAACATTTGCGTCACAATTCTAATCAGGTGTCGCTTGTCGTCATGCTATAAAGTTGAAATAACCATCGCGAAAAGCTCAAGGGAGCAAGTTGTCAAAGTTGGAGCAGTGGCGGTGTAGATGTACTGCGGTTCTGTGATCTAAAATAGGATCAATGTCATCGGGGGCGCAGGAATGAGCGAATCTTGAGTGGTATCCGAACGACTAACATAAGTGTGGTACTTGACTTGTCGAGTACTTTCGCACTGTCCGTCTCGTAGGTCGACCCTGTGTCGGCTAACGTTTGCCACTCGTACTTTGTGCCATCACATAGGGCGTTTTGTTTTTTGCTGCAGCTCGTTTTTCCTGTGATTCCGATACTGTTTGAGAGCAGCTCGCTGTAGCTCTTGTGCGATGTTATCAGATTCGACTTTTTCATTTGAATCTAAGCCATCGTTTGTCACTCAAAGCCCTCCTCAAGTCTTTATTTATAGAAATGATAAATGCCACATTGATTTTATCAATTGGAGAACCAGTTTTTCATTCGTCTCTAGCTAACTGGTTATGGAGACATGTACGTGATTACACTATGCGCATGGCCTCTGAAATTGATATTTGACCATATCAGATCACTTCCGTTTGCCAGGGATTTTTCGCTCCAGTTTTTGGACCACATTTGTTTTCTTTTTGACGTATAAGTAAACATATCTATCTGAATGTGAGTCATCGAATGGCTTTTGCCATTAAACTAGCCATTTTGTAGCACGAAACTACGTGTTACCATGAAGATAACGGTAATCCGTTGCTTTTTATCCCTCGATTCGTCTTCCTTCCTTTCATCCCTCCTTTTCATGATTCTTCGTTGGCTGTTGTCTGAGAGTAATTCGTCGTTTTCTTAAGTGTATCGATTGTCGTGCTTGAAGTAAGAGGAAAAACTATGGCGACGACGACAGCAAAGGCGTTAGAAATATTTTTGTTCATTACGACAAGTGGCTGTCGGGGGCTGTGTGCTGGCAGGCGGCCGGCTGTATCGGCATGGAGACCACTTGGTGCTTATGCCCTTCTATGTGCATTGAACGCCTGCCCCCCCCCCCCCCCCCCCNCCCCCCCCCCCCCTCACCCTTTCCCCCCTGTGTCATGTACCCCGTGCATATGTCAGCGTAGTTCGGCAAGTTTCTGAGCGCTCTGAAGAAAATAATGAAAAAGTCGTTCATAAAAAGTACGCGATTAGAGATCGGGGCGTGCCTTTCTATTTTAAGGGCTCTTTAGTTGTATATCTGACAGCGAAGTAAATTGATAGCTCCGGCAGAGATTTCCCCTCAACATTCGTTACATCCTTTTCACTTTCCCATATTTACACGCTTTCTCCCAATAGTACTTTTAGTTCGGTGGCCACTACAAGTGATACAAGTATTCGATAGATATGGTAGAGTACTCTAGGTAATCAATGAGAAGTTAACAATCATATCAAATTAGACTTTAGGGGTATGAATATATTGAGATGAAGTTTTCATCTACGTGTTTGAGTGGTCTGTTCATGGTGCTCACCCCATCTCACCCACTCATCACCACTTTTCGAAACGCGATTATTTACCCGGCAACCCAACACCTCTTCCCTCCCCCGTGTGCTACCTCCATCAGCCAGTGTATGCACACATCAGTCGGGCAGATGCACCGTGATGAAATGCTTGTAAAAATTTCTGTTGGGGCAGGTTTCAGGCTTCAGAAAATGGAAGCGCCCTAGTGCGCTGTAGTGCTATGTATAGGAATTACTGATCACACAGTAGTTCCGATTTCACTTGTCCGAACTTAATTGAAAACCCCGTCTTCCCCCCCCCCCCCCCTTCCAGTACCGCGATACCAGAATTGCAATGGCCTTGCATTAGGGTGCGCTTGACTGCTTCGCTCTCGTTCTCAGCGTTGGTGATCATCATTTTTAGCTGAGGATCGTGGTTGTTTCATCGACTTCCATCCCTGTTACGCTTTGATTTGTGTGTTTCACCAAATTCGTCGAGCTGCTTGCGCTAGACATCGAATTAAAGTCGAGTCGTGTTAACTTACCTTTTGTACTTGTGGCCGGCCGTCACGATGGTTCACTCACTCACAGCCTAACAAGACACACACCACGTCTTTTGCGTGTTTTGAATCGTTGTGGCAGCAGTGTTGCGCCTCTATGCATAGAGATGTGAGCGCTGATAGTGTTGAAGGCGATGCTGCGCCTTGTTCGACCCACCAGTCCCCTCTGCTCTCCCCCAGACTCCACCCATTGTTCAGTTCGTTCGTTGGCCCCGTCCCGGGTAACGGTATCGCAACGTCATATTCTTAAGAAGATATGACGTTGACATGGATTTGTGTTGCGCCAATGATACCGACAAATGAAATCGTCACTGGGAATGAACGAACGAACGCATGGCTACATATATCCGACCGCCGCCGCCTCGCCGGCCAGCCGGCCCCATGAACATGAAAGTCATGGCGTCAAGTCGACGACGGAGTCAGACGGAGATTTAACAGCATCAAGTGATCTTTTGTCGTCCCAAAAGCATATGTCCCCCGATCCTTGACGTTTCAACGATGGTGAGGATGTTTATAAATATGTTGAACTTTGGGATCACAAACCACCAGTACGGGGATTCATAATACGCATGCCAAGTTCCTCCTAACACGCTTCTAACATTAAAGCATCTCATATATTCTGCTCTGTTTCCGTTTGTTTTCTGAGAATTTTATTTTCCGATTTACTATCGCTATAATCATTTGCTGTTTCACACCTGATTATGAAGTTTAGTTAGAGTTGTAGTAAATATATGTATGTTTACCCATTTATGAGATTCGAGCACGTGCTCATTTTGCTGCCGTATTTTCACTTTTTTCAGCACTTGTTTCAGCACTTCCTTCCTTCATTTCGCCATTAAATCCGTTAGCTACTATTTATGAAATGTTATTTTTGCAAAATTAAAAAAGAGCGATTGCTTTTACCTGTAGGCCGTCTACAAATCTCAAACCTCATACTCGTTTCCGTCGTTCAACATTTCTTTCCTGTACTTGTCTTGTACGATAAGGAAAAGGGCTTTTAGAGAAGTTCTAGGCGTAGTTTTATGCCCTTGTAACTAATCGGTTATCATTTGCCGTTTTGATGAGCCTTTTCTCCACCTCTTCTGATAAGCGCCGGGTCGAGTTTGTACAGCAACAATTCGTAGGTCTCTCTGTGCATATTACATGTCAATCTATTTGGGAATGCTTCAATATCATTAAAATCTATGACATATGTAAGTGATTATAGTCTTTTACTTTAATCAATGTACTGAGATGAGATAAAAACTGAATGTTGTCATTACTTAGTGATGATGCGTTTGTTCGGGGTATCACCGCATGTCTGTATTGTAATTGGGAACGACATGTGTGCCAGTTGCCCGGCTGCTACCAGCGTCATCACTTCTTGAGCTCTGAACGGATATCTATTGATTTTTCTGGCTTCCGATAGATTGCTAAATCGAAATACGGGATTTTGTTTTCTAAAAATAATCGTTGATCTAGATGTCGCTCCTTAATCGACACTCTTCAAAAATTCTGATGATGGCAAGCTGGTTATCAGCATAGAGCTGTGTCGTCGATCGGTTCTTCTCCGAGAAACTCTCTGAAACCAGTATGAATGCGTTTCAGGACGGATTCTCGGCCGCCTTCTGGAGGCGAAATCGCAGTCGCGGCAGCGGGCGACGATAAGCTGGACTCCTTCCTCATCACCGTCGTCGCACGGGTGTGGCACCCGGACGAGGGCCTCCCGACAACATATGTTCACTCGCGCTTTCTGGCATCGATTGTTTTAGTAGTGCAATGAATTTTCGTAACTTGCTCCATCACTCAGCAGTATTTTGCAGAAATTTTTAAATTTTTCTCTCCAGAAACTTCACGGTTTCGCGATGGCTTGGAAATTGGAACAAGCTTCTTGTCAGATAAACAATCATTGCGCCAGCATTCCTTGAAACGTCTTCTCCATTTCTAGGTGTCAACATTTTTGCTGAATTTTTGTTGGTGTCTCCAGATGGATACATCTCTTCTAGCTTCGTTCCAGTTTTTCTACGTAAAAATTCTGTTTCGAAATTTCACGTCGGAGTTCAAATTTTTCTTGAATCCTATTGGTTTTCCCATCATATTTAATTCGTGATCGTACTGGGAATCCTGTGAAAAGAAATAAACATGAAAATAAATGTTCTTTAAATAATGTTCATTGCAGGCAGGCGGCCGTGTGTGCTGGCCATCAGTTTCTCGTTTGGGTAGACTGCCGGAGCGAAGCGTCCTTCTCCCTCCTCTCTTTTTCCACTTCTTCCTTGCAGCTTTTTTCCCTCATCTCGCTCCATTTACGATCATCATCATCCCATCATGGCTAAGGGCAATCCGATAGAGGAAAATACCACTGTGAGTTTCCGTTTGCTCCTGTGCTGCTTCACGTTTCTTTTTTTTTCTAGACGTCCTATGCAATGTTAATGTTGTTTTTGTCCCTTCTTGCCGCTTCTCTCTCTCACTGCTAAACGAAACATATTTCGCGTTCCATGGTCGATTCCCGCTTTTGAATAATTTATGACGCGAATTTTGGTCCATATGACATGTAAGCTGACGGTGGAATCGTCGCTAGAATTCCTCATCTTAGAAATGCCATGCCATGTTTGTATGTGTTAGCTCTAGATTTCGTGCTGTCGACTGCATTTGCATATTCACACCCCGAGGAGTGCCACTTGCCACTCTAACTCATGTGTGTGCTTCGCGTATGTCTCTCGTCGTCATATACGGACTTCTGTAGCTTCTTCGTTCTGTCCACTATGCACTTGTGTCGTACATGCATGTAACACGACGACGTACACCTTGCACGACGGTTCTGCCAGCGGCATATCTTCACGTACAGGATTGGATTTGTGCCGCCGTCTTCAGCGGGCTATTATCGGTGTTGTGTCCCCGGTTGTGATTCCTGAGCCCGAATGATGTATCCCCAATCGTTGTTAGCGTTTTTTACGAAGTACAATCGTGTCGAAGTGTTCAGACTTATCAACACACACAAGCAATTACGATAAGCAACTGGGTATTCTATTTTTAAAGACCGATTCGTTGATTTTGTGCTGTGCTGTGTGTGAATTTTCCGTTTTCACCGGACAAGCGTTGATGGCAAGCAGCATTTGATCGCGCTTATCTGGTTTATGAGCGTTTCGCTGTCACTAATATGTGCAGTTAAATCGATAAAGACAGAACTTATCGAGTGGAATAAAAATGTTTTCGATAGATGATGATCGATAGTAATATTTTGGTGTATTGTTTACAAAAGTAAAGACGAAATATGTTTTTAGCTGATGAATGGCAACAACAAGGCAGCAGATTACGATGAATCTTTCTCACGCTTTCTTTATAACAAGGACAGAGGAACAGTTCTTGGCAGAACGGCAAAATCGTGGTGTGAGTGGATTTGCATCTCTAACGAAGGGGGGAAAAGAATTGATGGGGAAGAATGAACAAAAAGGAAAACCTTCAAGTGGGAAACGAACTTGTGGAAGATATGAAAAATGCATAGCTGTTCGTGTTTTTTTTTTTTTCGTGGCCAAGAATGTTCTGGAAATCGTTTCTGCCGCTTCACTCGAAGACACTTCATCTTGAATTTTTTTTTTCATTTTCTCTAACTGAATTATTAATTTTTTCCATGATTTCCTCAAATCCTAGCCACCAGTTAATCAATGATTTCAGGCCAGATCACAGTTTTCTACATCATCTTTTATTCCTGCTTAGCTGCTTTCTGGATTGCTTGCCTTGCAATATTCCTCAGTACGCTCGATCCCAAAGTGCCACGTTTCTATGGAAAAGGCACAATAATTGGCATTAATCCTGGTAAGTGTATCTTCTGGGTGTACCCAACGAAACAAGCAAAATTTTCTAGTTTTTCTTTATCAATTCTTTTTTTGAAAATTATTTTTATTCCTTTCTGCCTCTCGTTACAAGCTTTTCTACGTAGTTCTAATTTTGATTTTTTTTTGTCGTCTCACGTAGTTGTCTCCGTACGTTGATTTATTATTTGCACAACGGGCTTTTCTTTTATTCACTTTGATCTTGTCCCGTTTGCGTCTACTGGGCACTGTTTGACTACCGTCAGCCATCTGCTGCTTCTAACGCATGAACAAACATTAGACTAGTGAACTTGGGTATGAAACGTCCAATTTGCTTCCACCTGCACCTTGGCGAACGTATTATTTTGGACATTTTCCGGAAAGCAGAAATTTGGCCCGTCCTGAAAAAAGAGGCTCTCATTCCAGTAACTGTCTATTATATTTTTGCTAGGAAATAAAGCGGTTGTTGGTTTGATGAGGTATGGATGCCAAAATCGAACCGATCAGTCAACGTACCACGCCGGCGGTGGTCTTAACTTGATCCTGCAAAAACCCGAACTTGCACACTTCAAGCCCGAATTTCACTGTTTGAGAGGATTTGTGTAAGTCATTGACGTAACCGGCTCATCCAATACGTCGTATTGTCGTGGTTGGAATGACGCTGATCGCCTTTTCTCCCCTCCCACTCTACCTCTCATCGCTAAACGCCGTTTCAGCACACCCGAAAAAAATCCTAAAAATAGCCTAAGTACATTCCAAAGAACTTTTGCAGTGTTGCGTCAATCGACATGATCTCTGATTGCCGTCGCAGTGAACTTTTCCGTATCTCTCTCGTCGTCGTCGTCGTCGTCGTTTTCTTTTCACGCCTACCCCTTTATGACCGATCGAACTGGCTTCATCTCGTCTGTAATGTGATGATCGTTGAGAATATTGCATCAACGAAAAGCAGACCGACTTCTCCATATTGATGTGCTTGCGTCACCCCCCTGTGACAAAGGGAACGGAATGGGCGAATATGTGAAAATCGTAGAGCTAAGCCGTTAGCCAACAAAGACCTTGGCCATAATAGCAATGGCCAATGTGAAATTGCCGCGTTTTAGGCAGTCGATGGGGAAAGCGGAGCGAAAGGAGCGCTCGAAGGAGGCAGCATGTTCAGCGGCGGGCGAATGACGATTAGAACAACTGCTGAGGAGTAGCTGCATTTGGTGTTGAAGTGGGAATTTTGCACGCCTGAAGGATGGAGCGCTTGGGAGGGAGGAAGTAGTAATTCGTTTCTGATGATGTCAGTGTTTACTCTCCCCTCTCCCTCCCCCCC